>JASAOA010001671.1:0-36255 GCA_030849815.1 Vickermania spadyakhi | reverse complement strand
CTACAACAATAAGCTCCCGATTGTGGTGTACATGCCGGAGAACGGCATCCTCAAGTACGCGATGGGGTGTGTGGTGAAGAGGGATGCGGAGGGCCTCAATGTTAAGGCGGAGTAGCAAGTTCTGTCACCATGAGATGAGGGGGGGGGGATCCTATCTGCCGGTCATAAGGCAAGTCCGAAGAGCAGATTTCTTTCCATGCCAACGGGTGGAGAACTACATCTTTTTTTTTTTTTCTATTGTTGTGATTGATTTTTTATTTTTGATTCGGAGTCATATACAAATATGGGAGAAGTTGAACTCATATATATATATCGGCAAGGTTTCTCTCCTTGATGTTGTATGGGATGAAATAGTGGCACGACGTAATTGCAAATCAAAGACGTTGATTTTTTTTTTTGATTTTTTGCCGTTGGTTTTCGTTTTATATGAGTACGTAGAGTTTCTTCTCAAAGAATTAATAATTGCTAAGTCTCATTTATGTCTTTTTTGTGTGTGTGTGTGTTGTTGGCGGGCGATGCGGTGTGGTGCGGTACAATGTTGTACTCTCTCTCTCTCTTGTTTTCTCTCTTGTTTTTTCTCGTTTCGTCTCTCTTTTTCGTCTTTTTTTTTTGTTGTTGGTACGAAGACGGAAAGCACAGGATCGCTTCCATCCGCTTGATGGTATTGGAACGTCGTCTCCTCTCCTTCAACTCCGCGTCATCAGCTCTTGGGAAGTTCTCTATTATTTCTACCTATATTTTTTTGTAATCGCTTTTATCCTTCCAAAAAAAAAAAAAAAAAGATTTTTTTCTTCTAGTGGATTCGTATTAGTACATATTTTCTATATTTATTTATTTTGAGAAAGACGCTCTTTTTTTCTTTTAGTGCGCTCTTGTTCTCCCCCCCCCCCCCTTTTTTTTTTCGCTTCCGTTGTGTGCTCTCTGCGTATCGTTGAATGCTCGAGTACGGTTCGATTCGCTGTAGAAAACTGGAGATACTACAGTACTTCACTCCTTATTTATCGTAATCAGTGCGGTCTGGTAAAGGAGTATAAATATATTATTATTGATCGTTTATTGGTGTTGTTTATTGTTGATATACAAAAAAAAAAATACGTAAACATTTCTTTTTCTTTGTATTGTATTGTGGAATCGCTTTCGTTGTTTATCTTGCGACACTCGAATTTGAAGGTGGAAAAGTGAAAGTAGAACGAAACAAGTAAGAGTGGTGAGCATCTTTCTTTTTCTGACAAAATTAATCTTATTATCTTGGGCCAATTCGACACTGGGAACGGCACACACCCGCACAGAATACATTTCATGTCCAGCACTTCGTCGTCCACCCCCAGAACTTCCATCACCCCGGTTGCGGCGGAGCACAGCGTTACAACGAACTCCTTTTCCACTCGTCCTCCATCTGCATTCGACTCGTCTTTCTTTTTAAATCTTGAACCGCCGCCCCTCACCACCGCAGCTGCAAAAGCGGCAACCGCACCGAATGAGGGGCCTTCTGCATTCTTTACAGAGCTGCCTTCCTTACCCACTGTACTCCCTCCGTCCACACGAGACCGCACCAGCGCCGCTGTAAGGGTGGATCGCGTGAAGTCTCGTCTCCCGAAGCAGCAGGAGCAAGCCCGTCGCGATACTGCTGGTCACTCCTCCTCCTCTTGTCTGCTCGATGCCCTTCACGACGCCTCGCCACGGGTGTGGCGTTGTCCTGCACGGCCCGAAGCCACCTCCTCGTCTCTGAATGGGTGGTGTAACCGCTCTCACTGCAGCTGTTCCAGTGAGAGGGAGGAGGACCACCCTCCGAGTCGGGCGAGCAGTTCGGCTAGGGTGCCAACGAGTCCTAGTCGGGACTTGTGTTCCGCATCGGCCCGGTCCCTGTCGTCTTCTCTCGGTGAAGGTGTGGCGTGGCACGAAAGATGGGAACGCCACTCTTCCAAAGGAGGACGCGTCTCTCGGAAGAAACCCGCGACGTCCCCAGAAGCCGCAGCAGGAGGCTTTCTCAGGGTCTTGTACGGCGACTCCTCTAGCGTCTTGGTCTTGTCTGCCACCACCCACCGGACGAATCCCTCGGCGCCGTCAACGCATTCCCACACGCTCACTCCCTCTTCCCCTTCGCCGGCAGCGCTGTCTCACAAGGCGATGGCCGCTTCTGCTTCGGTGGTGCGATCCACAGCCGTACAACACCACGACGACCACGGGCAAGCAGCGGAAGCTACCGCGGATGGTCCGGTGGCTGGGAATGGGAGCCCTGCCAGCATCACGGTGGAAAGCGCATCTAAACCACAGAATCCACTGATCAAGCATTCTTCGCCGCCTCGTGCAGCGCCGCTCCACCTCTTGAGGGAGCGTGGAGTTCGGTATCGATACAGAAGTGCAGTGTCTATTCCTCCTCGACCCTCACGGTTACGAGATCCCTTCTTCGGGACACCTGGAAGGCGACGGGCGCACACCACGAGACCGAAAAGTGAAAATCCATCGAGCTCATCTCCCACATCTCGTCAAGGAATCTCTCGTAGAGCGGAGGCCCCACACGAAACCAACGACGCGGCGTCTTTCGGCGCGTACTTCAGCCCTTCTGTCGTATATCCAAATCTGGACTTTCCACGCGACATGCTTGCGGCGGTATCGGTGCAGCGGCGAACAGCTTGTTCTTCTCCAGCGCTGGTGACGGAGGAGGACAACGAAGGGTACCCCATTCAGGGGGGTACTCTTCCTCCTGCTGCTTTACCGACGATCTCTTCGACATCATCGCCCCGGCGGCAACATCGGAAGGAACGAACGGGATCTCCAGAGCAGCGCTCGCGGTCCCTCGAGACACAGCAACGAAAGCGACAGCAAGCTGCTGCAGCACGGCATCGAATGGGTCCCCTAGCCGTGTTTTACCCCCCTGTACTTATTCCAGTGAACGAGTCAGAAGACGCCTTGCCTTCCTCCGTACGGACACCAAACAGCACCTCTGGTCATCTTTCTCATACAACACCCACAGCAGCGAGAAAAGATGCTATCGATAGGGATCACAACGTAAAAGGGGACTCCTCTTTGCAGCGCGAGACGACGTTTGTCTATCAAAGTGGAGTCACCCGGCTCCGACCACTTCGTTTAGAGGCGCTGCATCTCAGTCGATTTCGCGTTCGAAGCGGTCCACTCCCTCGCCCTACGGCCCATTCGCGGAGCAGTGCGAGACCCGAGAGGAAGGAGGAGGTCTCGGTGGCGTTGCCTTCGAGCTCGCATCTCTTCACACCTGTTTCCGCGCAGCGAGACGGATCTGAGTGCGGCTCGGCGGCGGCGACGGGTCACAAGGGAAGCCCGCTGACTAGCAGTCGCGGCTCTCTGTCGCTAGACGGTGTGTTCTCCCCGTCTCGGAGCACGTCTCACGTGTCCATCGCTGGCACGGTGGCCGCGCTCTCCTCCACCCCTTATGACTATTCGCCGGAAACCAGCCAAGGTAACCATCTTCTCGAGAAGCGTGAAACAGCACAGCGCACCGGAGCAGGAACGGGGGGGTGTCGAGTGCGCCAGCTGGGTGCGCGAAACAGCATCTTTGTGTCGGGAAGCTCTGAGGCCGCCACCACCACTCCAAAGAGGACCACGTCGGATCAGCCGTCGCCGCCGCGTCTCACTGTAGAAGCGTTAAAGGACAGTTCACTTGCGACGGAGAAGGAGCAACTGGAGGCCGTGGTGCCAGAGGAGGACCCGCCCATCCAAAGCACGGTGCATTGGCTGCATAACACGGCGTACAAGGACCGCTTCGTATTTCTCATTGATGCCGTAATCCTCCCCTCGTCCTTGTTTGTAAGCCGTAAAGCGTATCAAAACGCCACCTACCCTTCACCACCCTCCCCTGCCACTCACCGCCGCCGACGTCCACCATCACCTCACTCACGGGTTCCACGAAAGATGCCCTTGTATCGTCTCATCAAGGAGAAGTGCGTCTGTGGTGCAGGCCACCATGCGGTGTACCGCCTCGTACACCTTCCACCCCGTCGAATCCGGCGCACTCCGTATAACGATCCACACGAGTTTTCTTCTACATCTAATCATCATCCTCATCAACGTCGCCATCGTCCTTTCCTGCCTTCCTTTACGGCCCAGCAACGAGCGCAGAGAGGTTGTGCTCTGGGTGGTTGGACATCTTCGCGTCGGCCACGCCAGGCAGAGCTGCCATCCATTGAGAGCTCTCCACCAGAATCAGAAGAAACCGGGGGAGGCTCCAGGGCAAGGAACACTTGCTCGAGCTTCTCCAGCTCTGTCTCTGAAACCGCCCGCTCGAGCTGGACAGCAGCAGTAGATGAAGGAGGGACGTGTGTGTCGCCTACGCTCACCGCCACCAGCCAATCATCGACCGCAGAGGATAACGCGTACCTCGAGGACGACGGGGTGGGAGTGGCTGGCTTTCCCTCTGCCACTGCACCCGAGAAGAAGGGACCGAATTGGGGTCTACGACTCGTGCAGAAACTGTTGCTGGAAGGGCGAAACGTACTGCACTGGCTGCGGGCCAGACGGCGGCGACGGCGGTACTTGACGCGGCAGGGTGAGCCGCTCGGTACCTTTCCCGCTTTCACAATAGCGAATTCGAAGAAAACGCAGCTGAAGCAGCGCCAGAAACACAAACAAAAAAAGAAGCAGAAACACAGAAAAAAGATCAAAAGAGTTGAGGAGGAGGAGAGCGTGCGGCTTGCATCGAGAGCAGGGCGTACGTCGCGTTTTATCACGACCCCCAACGCTAGTCCGAAGCCCAGTGTATTCCGTGCCCCCAACTTAACTAGAGACGGCGAAAGTGAAGGCACAGGCGAATGGATTAAAAGGAGGAGTGAGAAACACCAGCACAGGAACCGCACTCCTTCACAGGACTCTCAAACACCGCCTCCGTCACACCTTGCGACCCCTGTGGCGCACCACCCTGCTCTCACCTCGACAGCCTGCGGTGTACAGGACACGAAGCCGAAAGAGACGGAGAGTGAGGACGACGACGAGTGTCCCACCACCACGACATCGTGTTCGGCCTCCTGGTGGGCCCGTGCGGTGGCTGTGACGGGCGGTGGTGGCGAAGAGCAATTGGGCTCCTCGGATGCGGAAAGAGAAGTGCGGTCTGCATTTCCTGTGGATTTCCCCTTTCCTCCTTCTCCTGTGAAACCCTCACATCTTCGCTCCGGGCCTAACGATGTTGAGGCGGGCAAGGGCACCACCCGCAGTAGCAACAGGAGGGGAATGCAGCGACAACAGGATGGAAAGATGGAGTTGGAGTCCTGTACGTCTTCCAGCGCCTCCAGCACACCGCCGCGGGATCGGTGGGTGGTGGAGGTGGTGGAGATTCTGCACGACGACCTCCGAGCACTGGACTATCACCCTGAACTGCTCTCTACGCGCCTCGCGCTGGAGACTCGCGTGGTGCGCACTGTCCTCTTCCCCACCGTCAAGGATGCGTGGCGGCACTACTGCGGCAAGGTCGCAGAGCCTACTCGACTTATGATGCGGCAGAGTGGTTTGTTTGCCCCCTGGAAGAATGAAAAACTGAGCGGAGACGACGAGGACGACAACAACGACGAAGATATCTCCCCTACCAGCTGCAGTCACAGCAGCAGCACCTTCTGCCAGGACACGCAGGATGAAGCGCCATCCTCTTCCTCCTCTTCTTTTTCCAACAGCTTCACCGAAACAAGGGCGGTGCACTCCGCCGCGTTGTTCTCCTCCACACAGAAGGACAAAAGACCACCGCCTCGAGCTAGGCGTTCCTCCGTGTGCTCCATCGTGGGAAGGGTGGTGGCGAACGGCCCGCCAGTTGGTCACCCGCGACGCTTCAGTGCAACGCAGCTCCCTCCGCATCCCCCACAGGCAGCAGAAGATGAGAGAGGTGGAGAAGACATGGCACTAGAAGACGTGTTCACGTCGGAGGATCTGAGAAACAGTTCTGTGTTTTGTGAGAGGGAAGGCGCCTCAACGCCATATTCCCCGGCCACTCCGTTGCTGGGCCACACACGCGTGCCATCTCTCTCTGCCTCGCCGCCGCTTCCGCTTCCCATCCCGTATCATCTCTGTGAGTCGTCTCCCCTATTCCCGTGGCAGAGTGAGGACTCGATGCGGAAGACAGAAGTGCAAGAGCAGGGCAGCTCTTCCTCCCAGACAACACCAGTGGAGCCTTCCAATGAACACCGGCGAGCCGCACATCTGCACTGCAAACGACGTGCGCATTCAGCTACTTTCTCGTGTCGCAAAGAGGGGGTCGTGGCTCCGCATGTACCGTGCAGGGAAGCCTTTACCTTCTGGCGGTCGACACGAGACACCATTGTGACCTTGTACAGCATTGATCCACATTTTAATAGTGTACTGAGGGAAATTCTGGTTCCCTCCACATCCGGCGCGGTGTCGGTGTACACCAGCAGTGTAGAGTCACAGCAACGACTATTACGGCTCTACGAGTCGGGCATCCCCTCGTGGTGTATCTTTGCCGCTGGAATGCCTGGTATGGTGTATCGGCATGAATTCCGGCTCCTGTATGTCATTGTGCAGAACGTCTCCCCGCTCGTGTCCCTCGCGGTGGGGTTCTGGGACTTGTACAAGCATCTACCCCACCTCAAGGGCTTCTTAGCCCGCACCATTGACCCTATTACGCAATGGATAGACGAGCGACTCACCCTTCGAGTCTCGCTACTGGGCACTTACTTGTTGTCAACGGTATGGACCATCTACTCCTCTCTTTCCTTGTATTGGGTGGTTCCCATATCTCTCGCCCCCATGATACGGCTCCTCTTTTGGCTGTTGCGCCTTCCCTTCACGGTGGCGTTTCAGACGCTCTGGCGAAGCCTCACTGCCATCTTTGTGCTCGTTCGCGTCGCACTGCACTTGGTCATCGTGCTCCTCACGGGTCCGTTCAAGATCCTACGCTATGGAGTGGCGACGTTGCTTCTTTTGGTCCAATTCGTTTTTCAAACCGCTTCCCTCGCGCTGGCGGCTCCACTAGCGCTTCTGCGTTGGCTGTACGACCTCTACCTGTCCTACTCCGCGGCACCCAAAGCCGCTGCCGCCGCCACCGTGGAAGTGCTCGGGAAAACCAGTGCGTTGTACCCATGGTGGCGTGCGTGGACGGAGTTCTGGGCCACGGTGGCATCCCCCATCACCAATCTGGTCAAAGCGATCGGTCGTCTTGTGCTGCACGTCGCCTTGGGGCTCTTGAGGCGCGAGGCCAGTTTGCGAAGGTGGTACGCGGCTCATTTGCCATTTCTCTACCACTGTGGTGTCGTCGCCTCCGATGTTCTGTATACCAATTGGGTGATTCTGAAGGAGTGCTCGCTCCCTAACGGCATGGATTCCCTTCTCGTCGCGATGCAAGTGATGGTCTTCCTGTACTTTTACTGGTATGTCTTTGAGTACTACAGCAGCAGAGGCGTGCGGAATGCGTCGGGGTCGACTGTCGCTATGCCGGTGTGGAACACAACGACCTGGCAGAGTGCGGCATTACATGATCCGGCACCGTGCGGGCTCTCTGCGGCAGAGGGGTCGAGTGCGAGTGGACCCCCTCAGTCGCTGTCCTGCGCAGCATTCCCCATCGTTTGTCGTGTAATGCGGCAACAGAAAGACGGCCAATAAACGGTCAATATTAGGGTTAAGGAAAAAAACAAAATATATAATAGGGGTGGTGAGACCACCTCTATTCTGCTGTTTGGTAGAGCGACACGAGTTTTCGACTCTAGTTTACTTTTATGTCGTTTTACACACGGCGTAACACGTATGCTGTCGAGTGCATAACAACAAACGGAAGACTTCTTCTCATTATATTATATTTTTTGTCTCACTCCGTACGATACGCATGTCAACAAACCCAACAAACGAAACAACAAATTAGCAATCCAGACAAATTGTCTGCCTGTTCTTCTATGGGGTTCTTTCACCCGTATCAAACGACTCGCGATGCGATCTGCAAACAAAAAATGCTCATTGTCTTCGACTCTTTTTCTATTTATTTTTTTTTTTTGTTTTCTTGTATATGGTGTTTTAATTGCATTCACTACACGCGGGTAAAAAAATAGAACTGGTAGTAAGAAATCCATTCGAAAGAAAACGCTAACTAAGGTAGGGAAATCCCATCTTGTTCTTATTCCATTGGATATTCATTTATTTGTGGATTCAGAACGGCTGTAAATAGAGAACAACAAGAAAGAAAAAAAAACATCCCTCATTAGTTAAAGAACTCGTTTCCCCCCCCCCCCCCTGTTTCTTTGTTACATTATATTATCTTTCCACTTGTGTCACACAGATGTCCAACAGTGCTCGTGGACACCCAATGGGGGAAGCGGACCTTTTAAAGAAGCGTCAATCTGTTCTCGACGTCGGCCAACGCAACCAACTCGACTCTATTCAAGCCGAGGTGCGCCGTAACGCAGAGATGCTCACCACACTTCGTCGTGAAAATAAGGAGCTCCACACGGTGTTGCAGCAGACCATGCGAGGACAGAGAAACATTAATGTAGATGAACATTATCAGAAGGAAGAGGAGCTGCTGCACAACAAGCTCTGTGTGCTGAAGCGCAGCCTCAACGCCGTAAAGGGCCGCAACACCGAGTTCACAAAGGAGATCGAACGCACCGTGCAGGATAACGCGTACACGATAAAGGAAGGGGATTCCACGATGGACGAGGGTAGCTCTGTCGCCCAGAAGATCCGAACGCTAGAAAACCGACTGGACAAGTGCCTCATCAAGCACAACGAGGTCGATGCGATTCGCAAGACGTACGAGGTCATCCTGGAACGCCTCCAGCTCGAGCAGTCCGGTTTTGATCTGCAGCTCAACGCGTTGGAGAAGACGCTCGCCAGCGATGAGAAGGAACTGCAGGATTTGACGGGTGTGGGGGCGGAGGCAGCGAAAGGTCGGGATGTAGCCAAGGCAGAGCTGGCGCGGCTCACGCAGAAGCTCAAGGATGAACGCCGTACCCAGCGCAAGGACCTCGAACAGCGCCGCACGTTTGTGCAGGAGAAGCGCGAGTTCCTGGAGAAGAAGCACAACGTGCTGCTGGTGAAGATGGCCCAGCAGGAGGAGCGCCACGCGCGTCTTCTGAACGGCGATCGCAACGTGAAGCCCAAGAAGAAGCCTCAGAACAACAACCCTGTCTTCAATCAGGAGGAGCTCGACCGGCTGCAGCGACAGAAGGACAGCTATCACCGGCTGCGTGACGCGACGATGGGTCAGAACATCACGGAGGTCATTCACAAGCTTCTCGAGCGTCGTGAGAACCACAAGAACCTTCACAAGACGCTTTCCGATCTCGAGGCCTCGATCACTGCCAAGACGAATGAGAAGGCTCGACTGCAGCGTGTGTGGGACGAGACGAATCAGCGCGCCGGCGGGGCAATGGTGGCGCCCCACCTCACGCGCAAAGTCCGCGACGAGAAGCACCACGCGAACGAGGAGGATTCCGACGAGGAGGAACACGCCAAGAGCGAGTTCATCGATCACCGCCTGCTGGCGGAACGAAAGCGAGAGAACGCCAAGATCGTTGCCGAGTTCGAGCACCACCTGCATGATCGTCAAGACCAGCTGGAGGATGCGCAGCGGGAGCAGGACGCGCTCTCCCGAATGCTGCTGGACGTGGAGGCGGGTGTGCAGCACCTCGCCGAGAAGCTGTCGGTCGGGGGCGACAACTCCTCCGTGTCGGGGGCCCCTTTGGCAGGCCCGACGACTGCCCCGGTCGTCTCGGAGGCCCCTGCGCTGCTGAACGCGAGCAATCCGAACCTCACCGGCGGCGAGGACGTCGCCGACAGTGCGCACGGGGAGGGCGTCACCTCCAGCGCCACCGTCGAACTCCTGCGCAGCTGTGAGGCGAAGCTGCAGATGATGCTGGAGGAGCTCTCGCCGGATGAAATTGACGTGGCGACACGCGATATCCTGGACGAGAAGGTGGTCATCCCGACCAGCAACATTCGTCTCCCCCACCTCCTCCCTGGCGGCGGTGGTGGGGCTGCGACAGGCACCACCGGCGGCAGCGACCCGCTCGCTGATGACAATGAGAGCGTGGAGAATCTCAAGAATGGCCCCACCGGCCCTGCAGTGGTGGGCGGAAAGCACCACCGCCAACCCCCGCAGATGGTGGATGACTTCCCGGACAACGAAGTTCATGACCGGCAGGAGCTCAAGATGATGAGCCTCGCGGCGGTAGAGCGCGAAGTGAAGAAGGAACGGCAGATGCAGCAGCGTCGCAAGGAGGAGGGGCACTAAAAACACCGACCGAAAACACCAGGAACGGGAACGGGAAGGGAGGGCCTCGCGCTCTTGTGCTGCGACTTAAAACGAATCATTTGGATCTCCAATGCCAGTACTAGACCACACACACACACCATAGGCTAGGTAGTATGATGCCGCGTAGATGTGAATTGAAATGGAAAGACAGAATCAAAAAAAAAAAGAAATGACACGCTGTTGTTGTGTACCTTTTTTTTTTTTCTTTCTGTTGGTGTTGTTAGAGCTGAATTGTTTCTTAGTATTCATTTGCTGTTATTGTCCTTTGAGCCGGCGTCTCTTCTGGCTAAATGAAGAACCGGAACGTGTGTCACTATTTTATGATGTAAAGAACTGCTGCCCAGAACAGAAGACGATTAGAACGAAGAATAAAAAAGAGGGTAGAAGAGAATGCGATAAGAAAGAAAACCAAATAAAATAAAAGGAAATAATAGGGAATCACAAAATGAAAATAAAAAAATATTTATGTACTCCACTAAGAAAAGAAAGGAGCACTTTATAAAGAAGGTGAGCTCCATACCAGTATAGTCACCGATCACTTTCTATCTCTCTCTCTCATCAAGGTGGGACTTTATCATTCACCCTTTCACAGAACTGGAAACAGAAAAACAAATGAGAAAAAAAAGACGAGTGAAGGAGTTCTTCACTAGGAGTAAGTTCGCTTTTGTCTCGTTTGTTAGTTTGAAGATGTGATGTTTGGAACAGCAGAGAAATACGCGTATCGTGTGGACGTGAATACTTACTGTGAGATGTGGGTTTTCATTTTGTGTGTAAATAATTAGTTTAGTATTACTCCGATTAGTTTCTGGATCGATTTTGTGGTTTTGTTTTTATCCGTTCCGTTTTTCTCTTTTTCTTCCTTTTCTTTTCAGAGAAATATATATAATTAGATAGATGGAGGAAGGAGAAGACTGAGAGGTGTACCCCTTCTGATTTTTGAATTCTTCGATCGACGTCTTTAGCTTACACGATGTTTTGACAGCTTTTTGGTGTGCTAATGTGAAAATTAAACAACACTATCTATGCACATCTATCTCTACTTTAGGAGTAGCTCTTGTCGTCATGTATGACAGTATGGTGGTAAAAGCCAGAATGAGTGTCCATGTTGACGTCTTCTCACAAAGTCGTAATTGCAATTTGCTCTCATTCGTTCCTTCTTTATATCACTCCTTTTTTTATTACTATTATTTCATTTGAAAAAATATATATATATATTTGGAAAAAAAAACAAGGGCAAAACATATAATAAAAATTATATCAACACGAGAGAGTGATCGACTCTCTCCAGCATCACGATCGTGCTGTTGGTTAACACAGCGCCTCTACTGTCGTGTTCGCTGCTGTTCTTTCTTGAATCAGCGTGTTTTAACTGATTTTCTTTAAGTTTGTATACACCGATTCCACTAAGACTATTAGCAGTAGTACAAGTATTGTTTTTTTTCTTTCTTATTATTACATAGAAAAGGACGTGTTAGGAGAGGTAACAGATATTACAAATTATTGATTTGCATCCAGCATAATATACCGAAAGGATTGAAGACCGGACCAGGATAATATTGCAGTACGCCAAGCCGACAGGAGACCAAAATACGCTGTTAGCCCCTGCGTTCGCAGATTTCTACTTTAAAAAGCGTCGATAGAGCCCTCTGTAGTGCCATTCGTCGTTTCCGTTATACTTTATTTTCTATTTTTATTTTCCATATTCTTCCTATTCTGAGACACCCACACACACACACGTCCGAGTGGTACGCATGTCGTACGACTACGCGGCGGCACAGCAGCTTCCCACAGAGAAGGCCCTCGAAGAAATGCTGGACAACCTGTCGTTTCACACGCCATTCGATCCCGAAACCCAACGAGCTGTGATGGAGGCCATGAAGGAGGAGCTGAGTAAAGTGAAGGACGCGCTGCACACGGCGATGAGTGCGAGTGGGGCGGAGGCGCTGGAGGCGCGCTATTTGGCGCAGATCAAGAAGAACAAGAACCTCACCGTGCAGCTCGCTGCGGAGCGCACCAGGGTGATTCAGATGGAAAAGGCGATGATGGAGGCGCAGCAGCGCACGAAAGAAGTGTTGATGGAGCACGAAAGATTAATGAAACGAAAGCGGAACCACAAGAGCGGCCCCCTCTGCCACGAGGACGAAGGGGAGAAAGAGGCGCGTCCGACGGTGGAGTTTAAAGACATTGTGATGGACGTGGCGACGAGGGCGGCGAAGGAGCGCCTGGGCTACGACGCCACCACCGTCGCCTCGGAGCAGAAGCGGCAGTCCAAAGCGCGCGACACGACCGAAGAGGACGAGGAGGAGGACCCGGACGAGATCATTCGATCCCTCAAGGAACGTCTGGATCGCTCCTTTAAGATCATAGCGGAGCGCGACACGCACATCAATGAAGTCAAGCGAGAAGTTCAGCTGTGGCGGAAAGTGGTGCAGAAGGAAACCGGCGCCACCAAAGAGGAGGTGGAGCGAATCCTTCGCGATGCGATTCCACACTCTGGAGGAAAGGGCCGTAGCGCCAGTACGAGTGCCCCAAAGGCGGCGGAGGGGGACGAGGAAGGGGTATCCGCACCGGCAGAGCTGTCCTTGGCGAAGAAGGACGGCTGGCGAGGTCGAGCCCAGACGATCATTCTGCTCAAAGGCAAACTCAAAGACACGGAAGACGAGCTGCGCCAAGCGAGACAGCGGGAGACGGCCCTGGTGGAGGCGCTGGCCGCCAATCGCCCGTCGGAGGGCAGTGCCGGCGTATCCCCGCGAACTGTGGCCGCCTCGTCTCGTTGGACCGATGACGGCGCCGGTGGCGATGATCTCGAGAGTTTGATGGCGCTGGCGCGGAGGAACCCCCCGACGGCGTCGCAGCAGAGCACCGCGAAGCCGCCCATCGCCTCCACTGGGGGTGGGGACCGCGCGAGTGTAAAGGACGTCGATGAGGAGGCGCGCCAGCACCTCTCTCAGCTGGGGAACAAGCGGCTTCAGCAGCAGCGGGAGATGGAGCGGGAAGTCCAGGCCCAGCAGGATCGGCTCCTCGAGGAGCAGCGGCGACACACCGCACTGCAGGCCCGACTCACCGCCGTGCAGCGAGAGTGTCAGCAGCTGCGCCAGCACGTGGACACCATCCTGCAGAAGAGCGCCGCCGACGATGAGCTCATTGAAGCGTACCGGGAGGAGAGGCTCGCGCTGCAGGACGCCCTGAGAGAAGAGCGAATGCAGCGCGGGGCGCAGCAGCGCGCGGAAGAGGTGCAGGACGAGGCGGATCAGGCGCGTCCGACCAATGCCAGTGGAGATGCCGTGTTGGACCGTAAACGCAAGGCAATTCTGGCAGCCGAGCGGCAGCGCCAAATGGACCAGCAACCGAGGAGAGACGAGCACACCGTCTCCGCAATGGAAACTGGTGCGATGGCAAACGGGAAAGAGGTCGCGTTGCAGGATCCGAGTGAGGTGATGGACCCTGAAGAGCGCGATCGCGTGCATCGGCAAAGCTTCTACGCTCATTTACAGCAGCGTCTCTTACAACTGCAGGGAGGGGAGAAGAGTGTGGTGGTGGGTGGGCCGAAGGCAGTACTTGAGCACGTTCTCTCCGACTTTGAGCGCATTACAGAGAGCTGTTTTGCGTACGTGAAGGCGTTGCAAACCAGCCAAGGACAGCACGATGGGGAGGCGAGCCGTCTCTATCGGCTCTACAGTGAACTGTGGACGGCCGTGCAGGAATTGGGGAAGCCTGGAAGTCGGGTCCACCAAAAGGCGTTGGAGGCGCCGCTGAAGCAGCTCGCCGCCTTTCCGCCTCTGGAAAAGTTTCTGGTGCAGGAAAACAAACAGCTGAAGGAGCGACTGCACACCATAGCGGACCTGCTCGAGACGGCCGAGGCGGCTCGGAAGGTGTGGACTGAGAAGGCCGCCATGGCAGCGTCACCGGACCGGACGGCCGCCGCCGCCGCCCCACCGTCCGATCTCGTTTCGAAGTACGACAAACTGCAGAAGGACTACGGCGACTTGAGGCGAGAATTCAATCGGATTCAAATGAAGGGGATGAATCAAGACCCGATTCCGCGCTGAAGGTGTGTGTGTGTGAGAGAGATCGGGATAATATGCCCCTGAGGAAAGAGTGCTATTCGTGAGAGACATCCATCGTACATGACTGTTTTTTTTTTTTTTTAAGTTGAAAAATATGGGATCCTTTAATGTGCATGTACTATATAATTTGTACATCTTAATGTGTTACCCTCTCTCTCTCTCTCTTTACGTGTGGTTGAATGAGATATATTTCTACTTTTCTCTCTCTCCCTCTATTTTTGCTGTGAAAAGATATTATTAAATTAACACTCCTAAAAGGGAAAGGACGAGGACCTCTTTACCGTTGATTACAACATTTGCGCTTCCTCGTCCCATCTAGCGGCATATAACGATGTGGTGTCACGGACCCCAAAGCCGTACTCGAAAGGCTGCCGTCTCTGGCCTGATCCGCCTTCATGGTCCGGGTGCGCATCGTCAGTGGCCCCTCGCCATGCTCTCGAGCCTGGCCCTGACTGGTCACGGCATCACCAGTACGGCAGCGAGTAGCGCAGCGGATGACGGGTGCGCCTCCGCAGCCTCTCCGATGTCTATGACAGAGGAGACGGAACCGCATTCGAAACACCGCCACAACAGCCTGTCTTCCAGTGGATCATCGTCCTCCTCCTCCACCACCACAGGCGCCGGCGCAGCAGCTCCTTCGGCACCGCCCCCACGTCGAATCTCTCGAGTGCCGACAGAGAAGTTAGCCACACTCTTCACCCCTTCGCAGCGCCAGCGCTTCCCCCGTGGCTATCTTCCTTCCAGTGGAGTAGCGCATTTCCTCCGCCCGGAAGGAGTTCCACTTGGAGACGTGCTGGAGTGCTACCAAGAGTTAGTGCAGCACGTGCAGCAGCATCGTAAAGCCACAGAGCTGGGAATGCGGCGAGGGAGTCGTGCCACGGGAAGTCCTCCGGAGGACGAGGGGAGTGAAGCGGTGGAACTCCGCCAAGACTTTGCTTCCGACTACATTTTATGGAGTCGGTGCACCATTGAAGACTTTGTCGAGGATCAGTTGGTGCGATCCATCACCGTCGGAGCGCCCGCACGCCGTCTCTGCGCCCGTCGCATGAAGTGGTTCCGCCAGTGGTCCAGTCGTCAGGTGCTCTTGTCCGATGCGGTGGTGAGGGAACTGTTTCTGCTCAGCCCTCATCTCCCGTCTCCACCACCGTCGCGTTCCTTCACCGCAGAGAAGGAGCCGAATCATCCTCGCACGCCGTCCGACCCAGCGCCTCGTGCAACCAAGCGAGGGGAGTTCTACGAGTTCACCCCTCACGCCGCACTCCAACACCTCGCCCTTCGGCCGCTGGAGGGCTGCCGTGGTCTCCAAGATCTCGTTCACTTTCAGACCTTTCCGCAGATTCACAACCTATTTCGTCAAGAGTGGGATAGCATGTCGCCCCTGCGTGCCTTGTGCCATTACACCGGAGAGCAGTTGGTGTACACGCAGGAATTTATTCTTGCTTTGGCCTCGTACTTGCGGCAAGCGTTGGAGGACATTTCGCAGAAAGAGCCGGCCTTGGCAGGGCCGCACTATCAACCCACATCCCCCGCCGCAGTGGCCGATGCCCCTATTGTGTGCTTCTTCGGGGACGGCCGTCTGGCGCACGAACTCCACGCCACGGGGCTGCTGCCTCGTCGAGTCGTGGCGGTGCGCCTAGCGCGTCAGCGCGTGGCGGCGCAGAAGGCGCGACGGCTGGCGGTGCAGGAGATGCAGCGGGGGACCTCCGTCCTGCCGAAAGGCGAGCACTTCCGTGACGCCGTGCATCCCAACTTTTCAGAGGCCGCCTTCCCGTGCGAGGAAGTGCGATCGGTCGGGGAGGCGCTTCGCCAGTACCAGCCCGTCCTCACGGTGGTGGAGCCGCATCGTGGAGGACGAGACTACTTGGCAGATATTCGTGGCTACTTCACGATGCGTCGTGTGGTGGTCCTCGGTGCGCTCGATGGGCCGGGCATGGGCAGCACGTGGTTCCCTTACCTCAGTTTTGGCGTCACCCCCGGCCCGACGACGTATTTCGTGTTCAACGATCACCTACAGCAGGTCCATGCCGCGTCGCGCATTCAGATGCCCATGGATCCGCCGCATGAACAGCAGGGGTATCGAAAGGTCTACCTGGACACGGAGTTGTCGCATTGGATGCTCTCCCCCAACGAGGTGGCCGCCCTACCGCACCAATACCGCGCGATGGTGTTTGAACGCGTGACGTATCCGTTGCGACGCGCACAACGAGAAAGCGCTCTCTCATCATCATCATCGACCACCCTCCTCACCCCCAAAGACACACCGAAATAATAATTAAGAAAAAGGATATTTAAAAAAAATGAAATACACGTTTAAAGTTGGGATGTAAAGTGATCACCTTATCGCTGTTCATCGAAAGTGATGTTTTCAATCGAACGCCCTATTCAGAGTGATTTACTCTTTTTTTTTTTTTCTGTTGTTGTTATTGCTTTTGCAGTTGATTATTAGAAACTAAATAAAAAGCTAGACGACTTGTTGGCTATTTATTTTTTTCCTGAGGTTTGCTTTTTTTTTTTTCTAAGTGCCGTTCTTTTCTAATTGTGTTAGTTTGTTTGAGTTCTTTCTGATAGCTTCTCCGCAGCACGCTTACCACTTCATTTCTGTTTTTATTATTGTTATTATTATTATTATTGGTTGTTGTTGTTGTTTAGCTTTTTTTCCTATCTGCTGTAATTGAGCCACATTTCACACAAAGGGAAAAAGAAAACATTGTTTTTGTATCCTCAATATAATAATACAACTAATAAATTCTTTTGATTTTGTTTTTATCGTTCGAACCTCAGCTCTCTCTTACACACGAGGAACACAACTGAGCCTCAAATAGATTTACTACATAGTATATTAATTTTTATTATATTATTTCCATTTGTCAGTTGTATTGCTATCTAGATACACTGTATAGAACCCGAAACTTGTTCTACCTTCTATCTTTGCTTCATCTGTTTACCGTTGTATTCACTCTTATTTTTTAAAGTTTTATTTAGAAAAGCGTGGAAATCGAGTCAAAAACATGCATCTCATCCGCAATCGTTTTCTGGAGATCGTGTCGATACTCCTGACAGCGTATCTGCTGCTGGCTGCCTTCGCCGCCACCACCACCATCGTGCGCTGCCTGTACATTCGGCCAGAGCCCCTGTTTAGTGTGATTACAGTGAACGCTGCCCAACCGGAGCACGTCAAGAACTCTCGTCGCCTCCCCTCTCTCGCGCAGGATTCGGTGTACTGGATTCCGCCAGCGCAACGTCGGCACGTGCTCATTATGGAGCGCAGCAAAGCGCTGATGCACCAGCGTCTGGAGCTGGAGCGGAAGCTCATGCGGGAGGGACTCACGCCGGCCAGCCACACGGACACGAAGCAGTCGTTTCAAGACCCGATGGAAACAGACGTGGACCCCGTTGCGGACGAGACACGCAGTCCCGCCTCCGGGACACCGCACGCCCCCGCGAGCGGGGTGGAGCATTCCATGACCCCTGCGGACCTGGAGCAGGCGGAGTACGAGCAAGTGGCGGCAGAGGTGACGGAGGAGGAGTGGGCCGACCTCGAGTGGGAGCCCAGTGTGTCGCTCTTTAACGTTTCTCTGGGCAACACGGAGCAGAAGTACATGGTTCGCCGCTTCGATCAGATCCGTCTCACCATCTCCGGCACCGTGAACTTGGCCAAGCTGTGGGACTGGAACACCAAAGCCATCTATGTGTGCTTCATTGCCAAGTACGGGCACCGTGGAGCTCCTATCAATGAAGTGACCTTCGCGGACGCCGTGATGCGTGCCCCGCCACCACGCAGTGCTCGCCCGTCCCTCATCCAGGACATCCTTCAACACCCCAGTAATCTCTGGACTCCCAACGAGCTAGAAATATTCAACGAACACCTGCAGACGCTGCGCACCGCCCACGACGTCCCCTCCCTCCTCGTGGACCCGTACGAGAAGCACATTTACCTGAACAGCGCCATCAAGTATGTGCTGGAGGACTACCATCACGGGTACATTTCGTACACGAATCTGGAGGTGGTGATGCGGTATCAGGTGATGAGCTTCTCGGGTTGGGCGCCGTTGCGGGAGAACACGATGGGCGGGCGTCTTTACTTTCACGCTCTGCCGTACGCCACCGAAGAAGCGGAGAAGGGAACCACCGCCGAAAACGTTGGAGCACGAAGAAGCGACATACAATAGATAAATAAATAATAAGTAAATATAAGAGAAGGAGAGAGGACTACCCTCGAGCACTAAATCTTAAAATGCTTTGGTGGGGAGAGACGTTGAAGAGAGGTAAGTGAGGTGGAGTGTGTCACTTCGTGTGACTTTTTTTGGTGTACTTTTCTTTTTAAATATATTATTATTGCTCGTTTTAAGCGGGGGTAAAGTTAGAGAGGATGATGGTTGTTTGTTTACGAGACAATAGGAGAGCTACTGTTGTTGCTACCCCCTACGCGAGTACGCCTTTCTGTGGAGGGTGTGTATCTCAGTGTCTCGATGCTGCACAATCATGGAGGTGTTAGACACACAGGAGTGGTGGACAGGAAGCCTCCAGCATGAAGATCCATCATCCTGTAATCGCTTACTCTTTCTTCGAGTGTATATTTTTGTATGCAGTAATCTGTTTGAATAATAATGCTCTTACTTTTTCTCTTCGCGTGCAGAGCGAAAGTTAGCGAAAGAGAGAGAGGGAGAAATAGTATGGAATATTCTTTTATGACAAAGTAAAGAGATTTTTTAAACCGGATGATTGAAATGGTCTAATCACGAAGCCACGTATTAAGTAAAGAGGGATGGAAACCGAAGTTTTCTTAAATATAACACTATTTTTTCTCTCCGATATTCTGTTCGAGGACACCTCCATTTCATCAAAATAGATATTTTTTTGTGACACTTTTTTTAAAATAGATATTTTTTACTCCATCGATACGACAACTACTACCCAGTTGGAAAGATGCCATCGAAAAAGAAGGAAGTATGCACCTCTATCAATAAGGAATTGTGGGAGAAGAGCCGCGTGCCGTTTCGCACGATCGCCATGGGCATGAAGCCCACCACCGACTCAGCGCAGCTCTGGAAGGCGCAGGTCGAGCAAGAGCAGTCCATCACCCGGGCATGGAACCGGGAATACGACACCGAGCACCAGCAGGACGCCGCCGCTCGTGCCGCGCTCGAGCGCACCATTCAGCGGGAGAAGCAGCGCCGAAAGGACTACTGCAACCCGGAGAAGAACCCAGAGCTGTACACCATCTTGTACCGCCAAGACCTCGAGAACGCGAAGGCACGCTTTCAACACCACCAGAAGTCTCAAGAGGAAGAGAGTCCTACGAAGGCGAAGGTTGGGTTCGAGGAGAGCGGGCCGAGTGCGGAGCCAAAGAAACAGGAGGCCGCAACCCGCGGCCCTGCCTCCTCCGCCTTCGCGTCGGCCCCCACCTTCGAAACCACCTCGCGGGCAGCGGTGGCGCACTTGCCCCCTGTGCATCGCACGCACCCCTACTTGGAAGCACGCTGCAACAAGTACACGACTCACGAGCGCTTTCCCCTGAGGGAGCCCCCGACCTCCTCAATGGGGGTGGGCTGGTACGGCAAGGACTCCATGCTAGCGAAGTCGAACATGGACTTGTACAAGCCCGTGCGGCCGAACGTGATGGGACCGTACCGTAACGCCGACGATGGAGATCACGCGCTGCTCTTCGGCTACGACTTGGAGCCGAAGTAAAAACAAAGGCGATTGAGAGAGAGTGCGAGAGGGTGTGAAGAGAGCGGATGGGATGCTGAAGAGAAGAGAAACGCAATACCATATACTGTGATGGTTCAAAAAGAAAAAAAAATAATCATTTATTTGCAAAAAAATATGTTGAAAGTCACATCGACAGCGTCGTCGCATTGAAGAGCAGTGCGTATCAGATCACATTGAACATCAGTAAAAAAAAAAAGTACGACTTGATATTTGGCCCTTGTGCATTCAGCATTGCTGTCGTTCTTTCTCTTGTTGTTGTTATTATGCTTCATGTTGGGATTGAGAAGTCGTACACATGCATTTGAACTTGTAGCGCCAGATGCGTCCATCCACATACATCTGCACACACAACTCCTCAACACTCTTCTCCCTCCAAACGCAAAAAAAAAAAAAAAGTTTCTGCATGTATAGTGAAGCCGTGTGGATAAGGAGACGATCCTCCACGGGAAAAAATAATAATAATAAAAATAATGATGCTACAAGATTTCTTTCTGGTCTGTGTGGTATGTGAATTAGCTGTGTCAATGTCTCTGTTTGTATCTCTACACTTTTTTTTTTTGTGTGTGGTGGTGGTTGTCTTTATTATTAGTATTATTATTTGCTGTGGTTCTAGGTTTGTTTTTTTTTTTTGTGGCATCTGTGCATTGTTGGTGTGAGTGAGGGCTCCGTACTCTCACTTCTTCTTTTTTTGGGGGGGGCTTTATCTCAATTATTTCTACTTTTTTTTTTTTCCTTTCACTCCTACATTTCTGTCTCACACTCTTACCAAAAGGAGCGTTTTTTTATGCAAGTAAACACAGCTTCTCGTTCGCTATCGCCCTGTCATTCCGTTCACGATCGAGTTATTGCATTGTCATCACTATATATAGGGTATTAGGCACCCTTTTGGTGTGCGTGATTGTATTTATTCCAGAAATACGGGTCGTGACTGCTGAAAGAAAGGGAGAGAGAGATAAGGCCCAACACGCTGCGTACAGAAACCTGTGTGTATATCCATACTGGAAATAGTATTTTTATGGGTCACACCCTCACTCTCTCTTTTATTTTTATTAATTTATTTTTTTAAAGCATACATCCCTTTGCCTTCGTCCAAAAATAACACTATTTTTCTGTAGTAATATAGTTATTGGTGTTGAAGTTTACGGGCAATCATTTATCTCCTTATTACTATTATTAGGACATCCATTACAAGAAGTTTGTTGTTGTTTGATATCTTGCTTACATTTATTCCATTATTATTACTTTTTATTTTAGTTGTTGGCGTTTTTTTTTTCTTTTTTTTAAAATATTATTCACTTTTTTCCGTTTGTTCTCTTTTTATTATTATTTTTTATATATCTCCTCTTTCGTTGAAGTGGTGCTATATATCGTTTTCTAAGCACACACATATACAGCATTAGGCAAACTGCAGTAGAAATCGAGTGCAGCATTTTCCTTCGTTTTATTATTATTTCTCTGTTTTTCAGAGAGAAGTGGCACCAGTGTTCTGTTGTGTAGGTAGGAACACATTTATTGGTTTGTTCTTCTTTCTCTACTTTGATATATATATTTGTGGATATTGTATTATACAACCACTTCGCGAAGCATTAAGACTAAGATAAAAGTGAGAAAGTAGCGAGAGAGAGTTTATAGCGAGGATATTATTATTATTATTATTATTACTATTTATCGCTTTCTTTACACTAAAACGAGTTAGCTACTTTCGTGCACACGGGTATTTTTGTTGCTGTTTTGGCTTCATTCTCGTTTAATTACTGTTTTTGAGCCACAATCCGTAGAGATAGGGCAGAAGGAACAGTGAGAGGGGAGGAAACTAGCCCGAGGGTGTGTGAGAGAGAGAAGCGAATCGGTGCTCTTCACAAAAACGAAAGGGATTAAGATCGTGAGAAACGGTCTTCGAATTCATTGGCTTTCTTTTTATAAAAAAAAAAGAGAACTATTACTGCTTTTAAATAAAAGCTAAAAGAAAATATTCTTTATAAATAAATAAACAAAATCAACAACAGTAGTAAAAAGATCTATTTTTTGATAATAATAATAATCATAACTGGAGGGAGAGAGAAGGAAGTGCAGAGACGTGATAGTAGAAAGTGCCAATCATCTTACCTAAAAGATCATACTAAAAAATGCTCTCCACTCTTTTACGCTCCCGCTACTGCTTTACCAACGACGACCGTCTGCTCGTGGAGGTAGAAAATACAGCAGCAAGCTGTAGGGACATCGGAGCAGAGGGGTCCACGCCCCCCGACACCTTCATTTTTTCTATTCGGTGCTCTCACCCCTTTTCCTTCTACTACCGCGGAATTGACGGGTTTCTCAGTGCAAAGGAGACCGCGGAGGACTCCATCTCCCTCTCTCCCTCGGTCGCCGAGGACCGTCCTTCGCAGCACCGGCCCACGCCCGATCCGGATCGCTCCTACCGCGAGCGGCCGCCGAGCAGTTCCTTGGAGGCGTCCCTCTCGTTTAGCAGCAGCACACGCAGCAGTTTATCGCTCCTGTCACCGAAAGCACCAGCCGCGACGACTCCGGGGAAGTGGAGCCCTTCTCCGCGGCTTTCACACGCCTCCCCCCGCAATGCCGGTGGGGCAGAGGAGCTGGAGGACTTGCAAACCGACAGTAAAGTGAGCACGATGATGGATTGCGGAATGATACCCGTGGAGCACATTCAAAACGCCTCGGATCGCTTATGGCAGGAGATGGATGCCGCCACCGCGTTTCCTTTTCTCCCTTCCCGAGTGTTTCGCAGCGCGAAGGAGAACCAGTTTGCCCCCTCGGCCGTCCACCGGCGGAGACCTCTCTTCGTCTCGGAGCGCCTCCCTGACGGGGTGCTCGGACCAGGGGAATCCCGAAGCTTTCTCTTCGACATTGACGATCCAGAGCTCTTTAAGAAGCAACTCAAGTACGCCTCTTCACTATCGAGCAACCACAGTGTGTGTGGCGGCGACAGCGCGTTGAATACGGTGGTCTTTTACATTTACTACCAGCGTCTGGGCCCGACGGAGAAGTGCGTTCGTCTAGCAGCGGAGTGGCTGCAGCGAGAAAGTGAACTCTACAAGAAGTGGCAGGAAAGTTACATGAAACGGGTCGTCGCACTCGAAAAAAAGAACACCGCGCTGCTTCGCAAGGACTGCAGTAGTGCGACGAATCGAAGGAATTCCTCCTGCAGCGCTACCCTCCCCAGCAACGCCACGCTCTCGCACCCGGACAGCTATACCTCGAGGCGTCGCGGAGGAGTGGGTATTCCAATCATTCCTGCAGAGGAGAACGGGGAGGAGAAGAAGATCTCGACGGTAGTCCCCCTCATGGATACCAGAATGGGCGATTTACAAAAGTCTTTTCACGCGATTGCTTTCTCCTCCTCCGCCTCCCTCAACAATCCGCCGGGGTCGCCCCCCAGCTGGAAGAGCCACGAGTCCAGCGCCAGGGCGCGTCGCATCATTCCGCCGGTTCTTGGGAGCGCTGTGCGGTGGGGCGTTTTGAACCGTCCCAAAGCGGTACCGCTGCACCAGCTCGTGCCGCAGGAAGCCTTCCAAAACTTCTATCATGCCGTCACTGCGAGGAGTGCCAACAAGGATTTCCATACGGTGCTGCGGCATGAATTGGCGCCTGTCTTGTACGAGGACACCCACACGAAGCCGGTCAGTGGATCTGCCGCAAAGCTGTTTGCCGGTTCGCCCTTTCCGAATGCCTCGCTGAGCTCTGTGCTGCGCATTCTAGCAAGCAGTGTGGGCTGCGGTCAAGACAGCCAGAGCAGTTCGGGACTGCGTACCCCCCTTTTGCCCTCCCCATCGCTGCTCCTACAGCCGTTCAAAGGCAGTCAGAGTCGCACCCCACCGCAAGAGCCGTTGCCGTTCTCCGCCTCCTCCCGCATCGGTGCCGGCAGTGGCCTCGCGCTGCTTCAACCGGACGAAGATCGCTCGGACAGCAAGTCCCTCGACGCCAGCAGACGATCTCTCTCTCTCCCACAAGGGGGGTGGCACCAGCACACCGAGACCCTTGACCCGATGGCAGCAGAGCGATACGCCAGTGCGAATAGGAGCAGCCAGCTGGAGTTCAGTGCGGGCTCTGTGGGAGACAGCCAAAAACCGAGACCAGAGACTGAGCCGCCGACCACCTGGAGCTCGAGGGGCGAGGGGCGAACCCCCCTACTTCGAGCAGCAGCCGCCGCCCCGCCGAAGGACCCCATCATGCCCCTCGCCGCCACTCGAGGGGTGCTCTCTGGCCCGTTGTCGAGAGGGTCGGAGCGCTGCGCGAGTCCCCCCACGTCGCCTCCAGAAGAGGGTCCAACGCCCTCGTCCTCCGCACCGCATCCGGAGCCGCGTATCGTCCATCGCGACGGCAGTCCGCTTTCTCCCGTGCTCCATCGCCTTCTCTCGGATTGGCGGGATGCGGCTCCACATCCACTGGAGTGGTGGCAGCGCGCGCTACGCTCGGGGCCCGAGATGGAAGTCCTATGGCAACAACTGCCCCGAGCGCAGGAGATCGTGTGCGACACGGTCGTCCCGGCTGTGGTGCATGCGGGTCAAGCGGTGGGGTCGTCTGTCGCCGGCGTTCTCGGCTCGCCACTGACGTTAGAAGTGCTTCGTCGAGGGGGTTTGCCAGTCCTCCTGCTTCTCATGGTGTACTTCCTCAATATGATGCTCTTCAGCAGCTTTGGTGGCGTGGACGTCGAGCTGGAGGAACTCCTGGCCTGAGGGGAGGAAAGACAAGGCGCGCGAAAAAAATCGATCGAAATCGAGGGAACGAGACCACTTCGTCACTCTCCTTCAAGAATGAAAGATACACAAAACGAGGAGAGCAGAGACCGACACGCACATTTCGCCAAAGAAATGAGGAACAGAGGAAAACTTAAAAAAACGGATGACGTCGAATGGATGGAAACGGTGCGATTTATCCCGTCCGCTCTTCTCTTACGAAATGCAGTTTTCTCCTATATTTTTATTTTATTTTGGCTTCCGCAGTTTCTTATATTATTATTGTCATTTTTGTTGCTGTGTGTATTTGACTGGAGTGTCGCTCTTTTTCAATTAACATGGTTGGTGAGTTTGTTAGTTCTGTATTCACATCATGGTTTTCCTGAAGTACTGAATATACGGTTTACTTACTGTATGACCCTTCAAATTTCTTACATTTCTTAAATTTCTAACATTCACTGGATCCGTCATTCCTGCCACGGAACAATTAAAACATAAAAAAAAAAAACTGAATTTCGAAGACACGCACATCATACATAAATAATTAACACACTCCAGTATGTGTGAGTGAAACAGTATAGTGCTTCTCCGCAGCCCAACATCCAAGTATACTTTGTGAATAAAATTATTTTTGAAAAGAAAAAAAATAGTTGTTTTTTGCTTTGACATATACAAAGTCTTTTTACTTCTTTTTTTTTTTTTCCTCTACCAAATTTTACGCTTGTGAATGTACGGTGAGGTGGTGTTGCTCGTTTATATTTCTAGAAATGCTAAAAACTTCCTTTCAGTTATGGTGTGTGAGGATGCTGGGTTTCTATGCTGTCTACTCAAAAATACACGGAACAACAGACTACAATTTAAGAATTTTGGGGCCCTTCCACTCTTTTTAATTCCAAACTCTCTAATTTATGGTCGTGTGTCCTTCATTCCGGCTCCTCCCTATATTATTTATTCTTATTTATTTATTTTTTTGTGAAAGGAAATCATACTTTTTACTACTGCTGTTTTTTATTGATTTACCTGGAAACTGCGTCATCATATATATATTGAAGTTTCTACGGCTTCACCCCCCCCCCCCTCATTTCATCTGAGACTGCTGTTGCTCCCGAGCCCGCTCCTCCATCGCGATGGGTTTTCGTCCTGCTTCGGCTCGCCACACACGGAGCGGAGCGCTGGCTGGTGTAACGGGCACTCGTTAGTGAACTCCCCTCGAGACGGGAGGAGCTTCGGACCTACTGGGGACGGGGGCGGAGTAGAGGGAAGAACGAACGAGAACTGGAGCAGAGGTAGAGTCGGGGTGTGGGGTGGGGGACGGACAACCATCGCCGTGAGACACAGTAGCGCAGTACGTCGCTGCAATGCTGGGAGAGGAAGAGAGACGATTTAGCACTGCTTTCAAGAAGAAACGAGCGTGGGCATTCAAAGCCGCGCCACACTGAGGAATCGTGGAAAGCGCAGTTCCTGGTCCACTCCTTTTTCTGCTTCCAAAGCCTGGCCGGAGGGGAGCCGTTCCACCATCGCCGTGAAACAAAGAGGGTTGCATTAAACCAAATCACTGACTGTTGCTTTTGAGACGCGCACTTATTATTATGTACTGCACGAACGAAACTTCATGTGTCCTTTTTTTTGTATTTGATGATCGCTAGACCTCCAGAGAGGGCACTCACTCTCTTTCTCCCGCTTTTTTTGCTTTTTTGTTGTTGTTGGATTGGTGGTGGTTGTATTTCATTGCACATGAGGAAGCCACGTTATACAAAACAAACGAACGCCTCACACTCACTTACAGACGAAATATATATAATCAATTAGTCGACTCGTACTGTCGCATCAAAAGAGATCAACGTCTATCAAGTTCGAGTTTTGAAAATATAGAAAAGGCACGTTTTATCCAATATTATTATTTCTTCATTAGTATCGTCAATGCCCAATACCGTCCACGCCCAAGGAAGTGCTGCTGGTGTCAGTCGTGCTAGCACGGCGGCGCTCAACCTTCCCGTGAGCGAACAGCTGCAGGCGTGTGAGGCGGCGTATCTCACAGAGCTGGCGTCGCGCACCTCCAGCAGCTGCTTGCCGAACTTAACAGCGGAACACCGAGCGGCCAACAAAAGCGTGTTTCTGGCACTCAAACAAATGCAGCAGGAGCTGGATGCTCATCATCAAGTACACCCTCACGGGGTCCATGCCCCGGCCTTTAAGTATCCGCCGATGTCGCTGACCACGACATCGACATACCCCGAAGGCCTGCATCTTCAACATTTTCTTGAGCTAAAACAAATTTTGCCCATTCCAGACATCAATCAAGTGAGCGACTGTGACACCATATACCGCTTTCTCATTGCTCAGAACTTTAAAGTCGCAACTACGGAGGAGAGGAACGTCGTCGTGTTGGATATCTTGCATTATATTCTGATGCGAGAAATGTACGACCTGAATCACATCCTGGTACATCCTCAGCTAGTCACCTATATAAACGGTGGTGATGGTCTGGAGTTACTACAGGAAGCGGTGAAGGCTTTGGAAGAGTACGATCCCAAGCATGAAATACGAAAGCCGACAGTGGACGCAGCGAACAGCCATGGGAAACCGAGTAGTCCAAATCCCAAGAAGAACAGCAGCAGCTCGGCCGAGGATCCGCTGCGGTATGTGAAAATGGTGCAGAAAGCCCGCTCAAAACTCTCCCGGCTCATGCTGTACGACGCGTGGCGGACGTGGAACATTGGTGTGGACCGCACCGGACACACGATCTTGTATCAAAAGCCCCATGCAGAACACCTCCGTAACATCTCCACGCGCTGGCCGTACGAGCCTGGAAGCTACAACGCCCATCGTGGCGCTGCCCCCGCGTCTCTGGAGAAGCGCCACCATCACCACTCCTCGTCCACGTCGGAGGACCCGCTGCGGGAAGAGCGCAATCTCCTCGTACGGCTGCATCTCCGATGTGTGGAGAAGGGGCGCCGTATGTCTCGCCTGTTGCAGCACGACCAGCAGCGACTCCTAAAGCAACACGGCGAGTGGCTAGCTCCGGATTGGGCAGCAGAGGCACTGGCAGCAGCGAACACGCAGAAGAAGGGATCCACCACCGGAAAGAAGAGCGCCAAGGAGGACTCGGCACGCGAGACAACCACCCACCTCACGGATGCGGGTGGAACCACGTGTTTGGTAGACGTGGCGGATATTAGCTTGGGAACCTTCACTGCCTCGAAGTATGACAATGTCCTGAAGGTGTTCAAGATCGTTTCGTTGATGGGGCAGTCCTACTACCCGGAGAACATGCACAAGATGTTGATCATCAATGGTGGGTTTGTCTTCCGTATGCTTTTCAAGCTGGTGAAGCCCTGGCTGGACCCACAGACGCAGAAGAAGATAATTGTGCTCAGTCACACCAACAAGTACACGGTAGATCAGCTTGTGGAAACCAGGGATGAGATTCATTTGGCGACCCCGCTCTCGTTGGGTCCGTCTTCCTTTCCCGCAGCGTCCCTCTCCCAGACGCTCGTTTCGCCCGATGTGGCCTCCTCGGTCGCGTCCTGCTCCTCCACCTGTTCGCTCTCGGTGAATTCCTTCCCGCACGCGTCTGGTGACCTGTCAGTAGAAAAAACGATCAGCGATGGTTCGAAGATGAAGATGGATAAGAAACACTTTGAGCTCTACCGCTCCCTCACGGAGTTTATTCCCTCGCCCTTCATTCCCGCTTGGTATGGAGGTCAGCTGAATATGAAAGCCGTGCCGTACCACTACGCCCACTTACTGTATCCAGAGGCCGGCATCCTCCCCTTCCTTCACGAGCTGCAGATGGCCTTGGATCAAGAGAAGTCCACCCCTCACGGTAGTTCTCCATCGCTCTCTTTCCTGTCACATAATGAAGCGTTTTTCCAGTCCCTCAAAACGGAAGCGTACTGGCAAGCGATGGATAAACTTCAGGCCCATCCTCGCTTCCGTGAAGCACTGGACGTCATCCAAACCGTCGCCCCTCCTGAAGTGCTCCCAGACAGTCTGCTCTTGCCCATGCTCTACTACAACGCCGCGCATGCCGGTGGTGCGCCGCGTCGTCACGTCGACCCAATGTCCTCTGTCGACTCTCCGCACGTCGTGGAGCTGAACGCTGACGCCGTGTTGCCCGTTGGGCCCGTGACGGAGGTGGAGGCGCAGGTATTCGGTATGTACCTCAAGAAACACTTCCAAAGCCTCGCTACGGGGCCGTCCCCATTTTAGAGCCCACCTTTTTTTAGTACGAATGACGTTGGAATGAGAAAAAATAGAGGCGGGAAAAATAAAAAATTAAAGAGAGAGAGAAGTGATTGGAGCCACAACAACAACAAAAAAAAAGAAGCAAGCGCGAGGCAGTTCTACTGGTACATTCAATTGTTTTTAAAATGTTAAATATGATTTATTATTGTTGTTGTAATTATCACGGCTCGTCTGCACCTCTTCGTTAGCATCTCTATAGAATTTGAACTATTGTTGCTCTAAAGTGACTGTGGATATGAAGATGGAGAGCGAAAGCAGTAGGTGCTCAGAAACGGTGTCGTCGAAGGCAAGAAGGGAGGGGAAGGAGGTGTTGTCTCACTCTCCACAGCAGCACAAGTGCGTCCGCTTCACACATTTCTTCTATCGTGCTTCCGATCCAGAAATTGAGGATGCCACACTACGACGTCAAGGTGCAAGGAAAGAGCCGGAAGGAGAAAATGGGGAAAAAATGAATAAAGAATGAACACCGATCTATTTGTATCTATATAATTATGCAACGGAATCTAAATTGCTAGACTCTGTCCAGAGAGATCGTGCCATCTACTTGTAACCTGAAGTTTATTGTGGTGATTTATGTTTTTTAATACGTTATCATGCTTTTTGGTGTTGTAGCTGTTGTTGTCGTTTCCCACGCATTAGGCTTTCACGTAGAACGATGATATGGAAATATATATCTTCAATTCTTTTACTATTATTTATTTACTTTTTGCTGTTTTACCGCTGTTTATTTTTTATTATTTTATTTTTGATGACTTTTTATGTTTGATTGGCTTATGCACTTGGCTTGACCTATAAAAAGTTACTGTGCTGCAGAACAGGTTGGTAAACGACCATAACAGCAAAAAATCACTAGTAAAAGAAGAGAACTCAAATATTTCTTTCGCACATGTTATTTAGGGTACTTCTCTAGGTAGTCGTTGTTGAACATCAAAAATATATTTATATATGAAAAATATAACTTTCTGTTGTATTTATTATGATCTTTTGAAAGATATTGTACAGTTAATAGGTTTTAAAGATATGTTATACTTGGAAAGTGAACTCATTGTTATCTTCCCTCTTTTTGTTTTTTATTCATGTATATTGTAATCCTTTTATGCGTTAAAAAAACTCTCCTTTCTCAGAGATCCCAAATGACGCCTTCCACCCCATCAGCGCCACAGCCGCCGCCGGCGCCACTGAATTGTTTAGAGTATCCTCTTCATTTCTCCACACTCCCCACGGACGACACGGCAGCCAACGTAGTGGAGGAGGAAGAGCTGCACCCCTCGACGTCTCCCTCCGAGGTGACGCGCACTACCCAAACGACAGCGGGCCCTGTCTTTCACCAAGTGACGCTCTTCACGGCTCTCTTTTGGCTTTTCCCCATCTATTTGCTGGGAGGATGGCTGGACAAGAAGGACGAGGGGGTGAGTGCCGCGATGACGCGCATGAGAGAATTAAGTAAAGATATTAAAAAGACCCCTTCCGCGGAGGCAGCCGCGTGCACTCCAACGGAAGAGCCCGATGTGCGCGTCACACGCCTGCTGCTTCCCTTGCTGGAACGTTTCTTTGAGGAGAAGACTCGCCTGGTGCCGCCCAACGCCCAGACGTACCTCCAGGTGCAATCCATCGCGATCCCTACGCCGAAAGGAGCGCAGCTCCTGACACGGGCTAAAGTGGAGGGAGGCGAACGCCCGCCACGGCCGTCGTTTGTCCCGCAGAGCAACGCGGCCGCCGCGGTGACGCCGCCTGGCATCTTTTGTCTGTGGCCGAAACACAATCAATTCCTGGTGCATTACGAGGAGCGACTCAAGCTGAAGGCGTTCTCCTACGTGGAGCTCGATCGGCTTCGGTTCGCCTTCGTGGCTGTGAAGGAGCTGGTGGAGACGCATCGGGTCTTCAACTTAAACGATGGAAGTCTCACGGGGCTGGCTCGACGAGACATCAAGCAAAACAGTGCCTCGGATCCCAAGTGGTCCCTCAAGGCGACCAGCAGGGAAGGGGGCGACGGTAGCCATACGAGCCACAGCACGCCGAATACCGGGAGTGTGCCTGGACGAGGTGGTGGTAATGTGCGGCTGCATCAAGGCACGAGCGGCAACGTCATCACAGCGCCATCGGCGGAACTCCTGCAGAAACGAAAAGACGGGATGCAGAAGCGTTTTCTCAAGGACGACTTACAGAACATGTGTCTCACCCGTTGGCCGCACACTCCTCTCGCTAAGTCCTGCAGTTTTATCGTACTGGAGGAAAAGAAGCAATGCGACTTGACGGGCTCCGAGCCCCTTGGCTTCGGGGTGGCCGCGGCGAATGTGAACAATAACAAGGGGGGGAAACGAAAAGGTCCGACGTATTACCTTGCTGCGGTGGATCTCCCTTTGTTTAACAAGAAGGGAGGCGTGGCGCGCTTTCGAGGAGAGAAGTGGTGGACTGTCAAGGCAGACGCGGAGAGCGACGCCGCAGAGGTGGCGATCAAGGCCTTGCAAAATCTGAAGTGAGCCTGCAAAATATGTAAGTCTGTACGCCAGTAAACGATCTCATCACATCCTTTCCGCTCACGTTATGGCTTACATTTCGTTTTGTCTCTTTGATGTTCCGTGAAGGGAAGCAGAGGAGGAGGTCCAAGCAGACTGATTCGTGCTACTCACACACACATACCCACACAATAAAAGCGTACACACACTGCGTTGATGATTTTTAACGTTTTGATTATTATTCTTTTTGTTTGTGTGTGTGCGTGATGATGACACCGACAACGGAACCAATGACATTGCACTGCTTATGAGGCTCATTTGGGGGGGTTTTACGCACTATCCTCGTACTTCTTCGCATTAGCTCTCTTTTTTTTTCTCCTGTTAGTGTTGATCCGTCTTCGTTGATTCGATCAAGAGGAGAAAACGACAAACATATTAATGGAATAATAACATGATGGTTTTTACAGGCATTCTGAAGCATTGCCTATTCGTTCTTTCTTCTCCAGCGGATGTCTCAAACTTCTATTTTTCCCCCCATCATTCTCTTCTTGTTCTTCTTTTTCGTAAGTAATCAGTAATATTTCGTCAGTAATATTTTTTTCTCTGTTTTGTAGTTTAGCGTGACTCTCTTCAGTAGAGACGTTCCATAGTCCATTAGCCCTCCACTTGTTTGTTTCTTACTTAGACTTTTTGAAGCCAAATCCCTTACTTCCTTTGCGAAATTTATTTATTTATTATTTTACCTCCGCTGTTTTTTGCCCACGAAAAAACAATTAATACTATTTTATATTTTTTTTTGTTTCAAAGAAGATTTTTTTATGTTGAGCAAGAACGACAATCCACGTTAAGAGTAGAGGACGTAACCTGGTACCCATATTGCTATTTTTCACATTTCGTTTAGACACAAAACTAATTCTCTTCTTTTTTTTGTTGTTTCAATGGTAGTATTGTTATTGTCCTTTGTATTGCCATCTTCTTGCGTACTGCCTTATCTTCTTTTGCCGCTCAAAGTGTATTGGTGGTGTATAAGTCACAGCGTGAAAGAATAATAAGGCAAGAACATTAAATATATATTTGAATGGCCGCTCGTAGTTCCACAGTGGCAGTCCAGTCTCCGCGCTCCGGTCTGATGAAGCGGCCTTACGCCGCCACCTGCGCACTCCCCTACGCTGATCTCCGGCGAGACGCCTTTCCTAGGGATTCTCAGCAATCTGCCTAGCGTGGACATCGGTTGCCAAAGCTAGCTCTCTCGCTTCCATTGTTGCCCTTCGTTTCCAGGAGATCCTCGCAAACGTTGCAGGTGGATCGCCGCAGCAAGATCTGTGTGTACACGACGAGGTAGTCGCCAGGCCTCCCAAAGACCATTGACACTGTGTCTGCAGAGTTCAACTTACCCTGCTGCCAGAAAAAAAGTAACTTCAATGGAAAGTGAAACAGGTCATAGTCAAGCTCGAACAGCTTGTTTTAACGCGTACTCCCCTGCCAATTCTACCAAATCCGTTGGCGCGTCTCTGTGCGCGGTGGATGGCATCGTGATCCGTCATGAAGGCAACCTTCGCTTCATCCGAAAGGCCCTCTTAGGTGCGTAAGACGAGCTCTGCTGCTCGCGGCTCTGCATGTGCAGAGTGGTGGGCGTCGAAATAGCCCTTGTGTTGATCTCCATCTGGGGTGTAGGTTGGTCTCCCATGACTTCCCCCGCTGCCGGCTGTACGTGTACGCTCCCCAGCCACCAAAGGATGCATCCGACACTGCAATGTAGTCGTAATGGGAGTCCTCAAAAGTAGCGGTCAGTGGCTCGGCTATAAGCCACCATGAGTTCTGGCAGAACTCTCACCCAATCGGCATCTGATCATAGACAGTTTGATCTAGATACGGAAGTGGGAAGTGTCCACTTTGTGCCCTCTTCTACCGCGCGATAAACTCCGCGATACGCCCTGAGCATTTTTAAGGCGCGGGCAGGGTTGATCCAGGGGTATGCATTGCGTACAGAATCAACGAAAGAACGGCAAATGTCTGCGCTTCAAGCGACAAACCGATTTTTGCTATCCACGTAGTCCTCGCCTAGGAATGTGTTGTTGTTGTTTTTCGATCTGAAGCATGTAGGGTGCATTGCTCAGCGCCTGTCCTCTGCGCAGTCTCGTAGGGTAACTAAGCTTCGGTAGGGTCATGACGCATGCATCAGTTGATGCATGCGTTCACTAACGGTTCAGCGATATCTCTTCGTCTGTTGTGAAGTGGTCCACTCGTCGAACATTTCCATTCTCACTGCTTCATCTATCTCTGCTTGCATTGACTTAGCGTGCGGCTTGTCATCATTTTCTCGTAGTGTGTGAGTTCCATGAACTTTCACAAAGACCCGAGGTGCAGCATCGACTTCTCCCTTGCAGTTGGGAGGGAAATGATTTTTCCCTACTTCACCAGTAAGCCGTGCGCATAGAAGGTAAACACTAGCGTGTGAACGTTTTTCCTTTGCATGTAAGATGGCGGGTTCCTGCACACCAACTGATCTCGCATGTCCCCCCCCACACCCATCGTACAAAGGCATGGAGGCATTAACAGAGGAGGAAAATTTATCCTGTATACTTTCGCTATGGCATTCCTGTACTCATTTCCTCGCTTTACCTCAATTCCGGGATGCCAAATCGGGGAGGCGCCAGGGGAACCGAAAGCCGGCCCTTCATTTTACCGCGCCCTAGCGTTGGAATAAATTTGGATTTTGGGGCCATGGGGAAAGCCCCTTTCAATATATCTTAGGGGTTAAAGTATATAAAATATTATGGGAGGCGATCGGAAGCCACGTTCGCGCATTTCTCCTTATTAGCTTCCCCTTAGGGGCCTGGGAAATTTTAATGCCGCATCTCTTAAAAGAAGAATTCTCTTCTAGAACGCGAAAAATAAAGCTTAAAAAAAAAAAAAAAAAAATGCATCGCCAATTTATAAACAGAAGGACACAAAAGTATGTATTCTTTAAGATCGCTTCATGAAAGAGCAAAAGCATACTTCTACAAAAAATGTGATGCTGCTCTAAAATGTAGCGTGTTTCCCCCCCTTTTTTTCCGACGATTTTCTCTTTCCCCACATCGGTTATCTGTATTATTTTCGTTATATATATATTTGCTTGCGTGTTTTTTTCCATTCCTCATCAGAAGGAAGGATAACCAAGAGACAAATTCGGTCTTTTGTGGTGTGTTGTGTGGGTCTTCGTTCTTTGCCCGTCTCCGCATCAGAAGGGTATTCGGATCGAGAGAGATACAGGCGGCGCGCCGCTCTTTCTTCACAGCCGCTGAATTTTGAAGACGCAATTCAGCAACTCCGGCGCCTTGTGTGGCAGCACCCGCACGTTTCGCCGTTAAAGAGAACATTACGGAACTTATGCTTTCCGTTGAGAATTTTATTTTCCTTCCGCACGGTTCCCTTCCGTTTTCACATCAGACTCGGGGATGGCGGCCCTCGCCTGTTTAAACACACCATGGGTGTAAACTTGCGATACGTGGAATGGGAAAAGCTAGAGTCCTTGAAGCATTTGGCAGCACAGATCGAAGTCTCGGCAATCGCTGAAGCGGTACCAGCCCGCCGGAGTAAGAGTCTTCTTGTCGCACCGATCACATACGCGTGTCACCTTGAGCGACACCGCTTCCATTGTTTTTAAAATCGCGAGCCGCATCGCACAGTCTCTCTGCACTTTCCCCTTCGCCCCCAATAGGCACTGGCGTACCGAAAGCCGATCTCGCGGAACACGCCCATGGGTGAGAATGTATGTTATGCCAATGGCGCGCTTTTGCGAATACTTTCAAACCACACCAGCCAACTCTTCCGCCCCCGGCGCCCCTTTTTCCGGGTGCTCCAAAACCGAAGATGGGCGAGGGATGACCGCCTATTTTCGCACCGAGCCAAAAGCGCCGCGGAAGGAAAGAGCGATAGGGCAGGTCTTCCCCCCCCCCTTCCAATGCCCCGATGAACTTGCAAGGCGGGGAAATGTTTCGATACATCGCCAGGGGTGGGGAAAGGACGAATGCGATAGCGAGAGCTTGGCATGCCGGAGCCCGCCGCCACAATCCCCACATTTCAGAAATGCTTTCACATACCTGTCATATTTATTATTTTTTTTTGCTTTTGTCTCGATGCATAACTTTCGCCATTGCCTCAATAACCACCCACCCCGATACCCACCCCTCATAGGGACAAACAATAAAATAAAGTATATAAAGTAAATAAAATATAAAAAAAAAAATACAATTTCATGGTAAATGGTTCACTGGGCCAAGGGCCAAACCCCTTTAGGGATGATAATAAAAAACAAGCAACACATTCCAATTCCCCCGAAGGAGGCAATTCAAAATCACCTTGCCCCTGGCCCATCCGAAAGGACTACGAACGGGGGGCACGGCACGAACGCGGCTGGCAACCGCCCCCCAAACTTTTTCCGGCACCCGGGGATCGAACCCGGGTCTGGCGTGCAGGAGCCCGCCGCTGTTGACATCACATTGTTTTTTTTTTTTTTCTATTATATATATATTTCTCTTTTATTTTATTGTTTATCACTCACAGGAATGGGTATCGGAGTGGGTGTCTGATTTTCGCAGCAATAACGAAAGTTATCATGCTGCATCGGAACAAAAAAAAAAAAATAATTTGTGCATATATATAATAATAAAATATATATATATATATAGCATATAGCATTTTGTACATACGGGGAATGGGGGGGTGACGCCAGCGCGTGCGGCAGCATGGTAGCAATAGATTAGTCTCTTGAACTTAGCTCTACCATAGACTGGAGATCTTTTTCTGGTTTCAATGCCTCGATACCTTGGTAAGCAAGTAGGGAAAGGACGAATGTGATAGAGACCACTTGGCGTGCA
>JASAOA010001670.1:0-36196 GCA_030849815.1 Vickermania spadyakhi | reverse complement strand
ACGCCAAGTTCTCGCTATCACATTCGTCCTTTCCCTACTTGCTTACCAAGGTATCGAGACATTGGGGGTGTCCGATCGCCCTAGGCCCACGCCACAGCCGCCGCCAGCGTTGACCTCGCACCGCTGGCGAATCCCGTCGCAAAGCAGCTGGCGCTCTTCCCTGCCCCGCGGCGAGGCCCCATGGCGACGTACCAGGCGCCGTAAAAAGCATTTGGGCCGGCGCGATGGCCGCGGATCCGCAGAGCCCTCGGCCGGGGGCGTCTCAAATCCAAATTCGAACCCCCCCCCCCTTCGAGGTGTTGGCTCCCCAATACTCCCTCTTCTACGAAGGCGATTGGGGGGGAGCGAAACGCCTTTTGGCCGCCATCATTCCCCGCCGTCCTTTGACAACTTTGGAGCGAAAGCTGTCCATGTGCGCAGCGAGGACCTCCACCCGCACGGGAAGTACTTGGGGAAGCTGCCCTTCCCGCTCACTGAGGTGAAGAAAGGACGGAGCAGCCCGAACCAATTCCTCCAACGGCAAGGTAAAGCCGGGGCGGAAAAGGTTTTTTCGCGCCAATGGCAGCCATCTTTTGCCCCCGATGGAACCACCCCTTATCCAAAAAACAAGGGCCGCCCGCCCTCTCTCCGCCGGAGGGCGAAACATTTTTCAGAGGCAACTNAAAAGTTGGAGTGCGGCGCACCGCCAGACGCCCCATCAATAGAGCTCGAAGAAACGCGACGATTTCGCCGACGCCGAGCACCAACGCCTCGTCGGAGGGACAACAAACCGCACCAGTGGAGGCGCAACGAGTCGACCCTTTCTTGGTTGAGAATACCTGATAAAAACCAATATTCTGGCCAAGGAAAAAAGGTTTTTTTAGTGCCTCTAAGCCACCGATGATATCGAACAGAAATGGTTTTGCCTTTGCGGCGATGATATTCCTTCTGAAGGATACGGGGTGTTGTCGAAACCGTTCCGCATTTGAACGAGCTGCGCGCGGTGGGTAGCGGCGGGGAAAAGCATATCTTTTCCGCAGCGCGGAACAACAACGGCGGGCCCTTGCACGCGTAGCCACCAAGTTCACATTCGCCTTTTCCCCACCTACCAAGTACCGAAACATTTAATTCCCTGCCGAATGGCCTGCGGTTTGGGCTTCTCCTAAGCAAGCGGGTGGGAGCTTTGCTTAGCGCAGCACAGCGAGCCCCGAAATGCATTTTTTAAAATTTTTTCTGCCGCCTGAGGGAAAAGATAAACATAGAAGATGCGAAAAGAAACGGTGGGGACCACGGCATGCCCCCTGGGGAGGAAAGGCCAACGAATCAGCAAAACAAGAGCCCGGGATAAAGACCCTCCCCCATGGGCATCAAATGTGCACCTCGCTCGAAGCCGAGCTCAACCAAGACATAGGCCGGCGCGCATCGCCCATCGGTATCTTTCTAGGGAGGGTATTTGGCACCCTAGCGCCGGCACCCCCCTCCCTTTTTTTCGAGGGGAAAGGCATGCGAAAGCACCGCCAAAAAGGCGGCGGTACAAATTTTCGGTTTCCACTGGCCACCCCCTAGTCGTCAATTGCAAGACGAAAATGACACGCACGGTGACAAAAACAAAAAGAAGAAAAATTGAGTAATAATCGATAATGCCAACAAAAAAAAGATATAATTGCAAACATAATAGAAGATCAAATTCACATTCATACTAACAGTTCTTTCTTTTCTCTTGTTTTGTTTTAATTGCACGGAGTAAGTATTACAGCCAACCGGCATCCAGCAAAAGAACGAAATAACGGAAGGCGGGGGGAAAAAAGGGGCAAAAAAGGGGAAAAAAACAACTGAGAGTGCAGTAGTCTTGCACCTGAATCTGAACGAAGTGATGAACAATCAATTTAACAAAACAGAAAAAAAAAAGGAAAAAAAAGGAAAAGAAATAATAATAAAAATGAATATAGTAATAAATAACTGTAGTAACAAAAATAAAAGGGGAAAACAGTATAACAATATAACAAATACGTAAAATTGAAATCGTGCTGATTAACGAAAATAGCCTTCTGTTTTTTGGTTTCCAGCTATGAGCTGTTCTTCTACCCATTGTATTTCTTCACTGTCTAAACTTCCGGAACTAGAAGACTCCCATTCTCCGTTATCTTGATTTAAATCAACGGCTGACTGAACTGAAGATGGTGGTAATTTGTCATCAAAATCTCCAGTAGAGGCAGTAAGGGCCGACTTACTTCCGTTTTGGCGTAAATAATTATGTATCGGTATGCATGGTCCACCGACCCCCCAATATGCTCCATCTGCTCCGCGTTGAAAAAACAGTTCCTCCGCTGGCTCCTCCCAGTAGTTTCCATTTTCATCAAGAAGATCGTCATCTTCGCCTAGCAAGCTCATCATTAAGTGTTCGTTGTTTGCAACGTTATCTGAAACGGTTACACGATTTAGAACGACATTGTCGTTTTCATTCTGTACAAGGGTTTTGGCAGCGGCTGCAGGAAATTCATTTGCAGCAGTCACGGAGCTAGATGAAGCCAAAGTGGAGCAAGGGGACTTTCCCTCCCGCTTTAATTCACCCGCCGTCTCTGCAATGGGTGAATGTGCTAGAAACGAAACAGTGTTTAAAAATGGCCACTGCCCGCATGTTGGATAAAAATCTTCAGCCTGAACTCGTATTCCCCTTTTTCGCAGTTCTACATCGTTATCCCCCAAAGAGCATGACGAGCATGAGGAAACACGTTGAGGCATTAATTTCTCAAGATGAATGGTATCCCAAAGCAACTAAAACAACACAAAGATAAGATAAAGTTTTATGAGTTGCTTCCTTTTTACATCAGAAAAAAATAATTAGTAAAAGGAGGCACATATTGAGCGAGTAGAACACATCACACTGGCTTCATCCATATTATTTCTTTTTCCTTAATGAATATCAGACAAGAAAGATTCATTTTTAGTTAGTGTTCCATTTCTTGTGCTTTTGTCTTTTTCGTTTGTTTTTTTTGTTTGTTTTTCTCTCTCGTTCTTATTCCCCTTCTCGCGTCTTCCTCAGTAAATTATACTTTATTACTATTTCTTTTCATTTCTTTTTTCTTTCAAAAAAAAAAATAGATCCACAATTGGAATGCGAATTCAGAAACAGAGAAAATGTTTCATGTTGCACGCATATAAATGTAAAGGACTTATACTTCCATTCGTTAGATGATCATCAGGGCACACAGGAAAAAAAAGGAGAAGGGGGAAAAAAATAGAAAAAAGTAGGAAAAGTTCGCTAGTGACACTGACACAAAACTATCACGCTCGAATTCCATTTAGACTACATCGTCTGCTGAATGTCATTTACAATTCGAGGAGCTTCTTCATCCTTTGGGTAAGCCTTCACGGCTGCTTTGGCCACCTCAAGAGCTTCAGCAAGTTTTCCACCATCCGCCAATATAGCAGCTTTCGCTTTTAAAAGAGTGCAAATGGATGGCCCCCCAGCTTGGCCGCCAAGTTCCATTTCTTCCAGCGGAGGTTTGCTGATGTAGCCATCAAGAAATGTCAGTGCAGCAGCATCACCGTCTACTTCGCTAATCACAAAGGCTTTCTCTCTTACCAAAGAAGCCCGTGGGTGAATCTCAATTGCCTTATTTATAAGAGAAATAATGGTAGCTGGGGACTCCTTCAAAGTCTTGCTTACTTCAATTAAGCGTTCATAAGCTTCACTGTAATGTGGACAGAGGCTAATTGATTTTTGGTACGCTTCTTTAGCTTTTACCAAGTCACCAGCAGCTTCATACGCATCGCCCAGAGCACGATAACCGCAGTGAACTCTGTCCCACCCAAGTTCTACAGCGAGAGACGCAGCTTTAATAGCTTCCGCTGCAGCTTCCTTAATGTGATCGTCGCTGGCAACGTCCAATGTCAATTCACTTAAATAGGAATAACAGCGAGCCAGGCCCATCTTCAGCTTTCGGTCCGCCTTACCGCTTCCACCATTATTTTCAGGGTCTGTCTTCTGCAGAAAGGCTTTCAATTGTTCTAAAGCCTTCGCTGCTCCGTCTGTCGCTTCTGTTATTTTGATTCGCATAAGCTCTGCTAACACTGGTTGTAAAATTAGTTGATACTTATCCGCAGCAAGACCAAATTGCATGCGAGCATCGTCGAGTCCTTGCATTTGTAAGGATATTTCCCCCGTTGCATCGAGACAAGGAGCAATTTGAAATGGAGGGGCTCCATCAGCGTCTGACTTAAAAGTAAAAAAGCGTAACGAACCTAAAACGTAGTCCTTGTCCCAGAGTTCATAGCCTTCGCTGATAGGCAGCTTAGCGAAGCGCTGGACCATTGACTCAGTTCGAACTTTAACGCTTTGCATCTTGAAGTAACGTAAAGTAAAAAAATATAAAATGAGTAAATTAAATTAAAATAACGATATGTCTTTAACGATAGATTCAAAAAGAAAAAAAAAGGGAGAAAAAGAACTTTCTTTTTAGACGTTCGTCCTAACCTCCATGATTCACGGGAAAAATAATATTTAAAAAGAGAGAAGATATGCAGTAAAGCAGAAGCGTTGCACTCTCATCACATTCTGTCATATTTTATAAGAATGCGTCAGTACCAACAAATAGATAATTTGATCATTTTAGCAGAAATATTTTTTTTTACTACCGCATAATCACCACCTTCCCGGCATCACCAAAAATTTGTATCAACTACCAAGTACTTATGGTAAAGCGCTAGAGATCCCAAAATAAGAAAAAGTGGGAAAAGAATCACAGGAAGCATAGCGTACCAGTGAAACGGGTTGGCACTGCTCTCGACTTCCGACCTATTAATCTCTATTACGCTTAAGCCGGATCCTACACTCAGGAACACATTACTAAAGTATTCCGTTTTATTGATTGCTTCGTCGCTTAACTGGTCTCCATTGCTGTAGAAAAACGTTACGCCTATAGTCCCGAATTCGATGAACTCTCCTGACTCGTGGTTTAGATATTCCAGCATTGAAGGCTGATAGATTGCATTCACCACATCGAGCAAAATCTTTTCCGAAGGTTGGATGATCAACGAATCACGAAGTGGCGCACTATCTGCACTGACTGTAATAGAGAGAGCAATCAATGCAATGGATAAATGTGATTTGGTAGCCTCGGTTTGTGTGTTTTGTTCTAATCCATTTAAGCAGCCTCCTGCTTGAACTTGAGCGACGATTATTGAAGGATCTACATTGATGCGTTGCGCGAGTTGTTGCTGAAATAAAGAAGTTGAAATAGCAGGAAAAGGGTCACCGCAATTTAAATTTCGTGCTAGAACTGATACCATTAAGGTTAAACCTTTGGTAAGAGCTGTTCCGGCACTCGAACGTTCAGGAATCAATACTAATGGGGCCGCAACTTCCGACACAGCACTGAGCCAAATTGATTTATCTTCGACAAAATTAGGGCTATAATAATGCTCTCCGTCTAACGAGAGACAAACTAAAAGCGACTCTACACCGTTCGAGCTTTTAAAGTCATCAGTGTGAATCCCTCCTTGTCTTCGTACTGCCTCAGTGTGTTCTATCCAAGTTAAATTGTACAGAACGGGATTCGCAGATGCAAGTTTCTCACTTATCTCTCCATTTTTAAGATTGAAATCACTCCACAGAGAGCCTGTATTCAAGTCGATCAGGAATATAGGAACGGCAAGAGATTCTTCATTTACACTCATTCTGTTGCAAACACTTCCAGCAACACTTGAACGCACAATGGCTACTGACCCAACAAAAGTGGGCACATCTTTTTTTCCATCTTCAGTTGGCCAACTTCTCTCAGTTGAAGTTCCAAACCCCAAACCAGAAAAATGATCAAAAGAAGATATGTAGTACAACGGTGGATGACTCATGATCTTTTCTTTTGAGTGTTGCAGAAGGCTCCAGGAATAAAATGTGGTCTCTATATCGCTTGGGGGCATCATGTGTATCACGCTCAAGCCATTCATTGTTGTATATGGAGGAAGTACAAATTTTAGAAACTCTGTTGAAGGAGAAGCACCTGTTATAGTAGGTGGAAGAATGGCAACTTCAATTTGCTCGACTACATTAAACGATATGCCATTATCCAAACTGTAACAAAAGATATGACCTGCTGTACCACTGACATATTTTTGCAAAGAAGCAGGAATCTCCAGCCAGCCGTTTATAATCCTCGTTAAGGGTGCTGTCAGAAGCAAATCTGCAGGGAAAGGCTGGCGACGACTTAAAATAGACACTCCTGTATCTGAAAATACAAAAGGCAAATCATGGCAACCATTTTCCCATTTCCACATCGTTCCATCTAGCAGTTCTACAACTCGTGGTGAATGTGGTGAAAAGCCAACAAGAATAGAACTTCCAAAATCAACTGCTTTTCCTTGGAATAACAACTTGGCATTTGACCCTTGATAAAGTAATACCCTTCCGGTGGAAACACCATTTATCGCTGTTATTGGTTTAGCACTTCCAACTTTTACTTGAACTCGCACTAAGGAATTGTCGACACACAAATGGTACAAACCGCTAGGCGTGCACCTTAGCGCCGGTGGCCATTGGAATGCAATATCATGGTCTTGCTTCGTTGTTCCCCAAAATCCGGGAGTTGCAACTTCCAGTTGTAGTCGATCGACGTGCTGTAAGTCATCGCAAGGATTTCCACTGAAAGGAAGACCAGAAGGATCCGCAGTGATAGCGTATACTTTACTGAATGGTGAAATGCCTTCGAAACACTCTGAAGGAATGTAAGACAAACGTCCACTGTCATACTGCTGAATATACAATGTAGTCAATATTTTTTCATCAATGCACTTAAGTTCCGAAGGAATCATGTTAAGAAATGATCCTGTATTTACAAGGTCAGCATCGCATGCATTTCTACGAAAGTTCAACACATGGGAATCAGAATGCTCATAATTTATGTGAAGATGCCACATCCCGTTCTCAATCCACCCCATTGAATCCAGGAAGCCAATCCATATACGTTCACTCATTAAGTGACAGGCCTTCACAGGAAATTTTGAATTCATGCATCTGGAGTCAATGAATTGGCCACGCAAGTAATTTTGAGCTAAGCTAATATTTATTGTGTCCGAATAGTTGTTATGATCTTCTATACTTAACAGAAGTGTCGAAGAGGCAGCGGCTGTGTAATAGTTCGTTCCAGTTTCCATGTAGCGCCTCCCGCCATCAAGCGATATGCACAGAATCCCTGCATCTCTGCTTCCAAGTTCTGCTGAAGGGATCTCCGATGGCATAAAGGCTAGAATTCCTCTCACACCGACATCACCAGCACTAGTGAATGTAGGATATTGTACCGAGTGTAATTCCTTCAAGATTTCTATATCAACGGCGTCGCACGATGAATTTGAAAAAAGGAAAGCCACTCCTCCCGCAAGCAAAGGATTTGAGTCCATTGAACACAATATTGGTGACCCTTCACATGGCGTCCTTCTCTCTCTCTTCAACTCAAATGGTACCGCAGTCACTTGACTAGTTATCATTAATGTGGTATCGAAAGCGTGAGTTAGTATTAATCTCGTATCTACAACATACAAAGTGGTGTCAAGATCTATCAATGGTTCCAACTCATGTCCTGGTAGTGCAGCACAGAGTCGCAAAACTGAACCTCGAGAAGGTTTTGCAGTGACTCTAGGAGAAAGGGAAATGGATGGCGAAGGATGCAACCACCACTGGACTGATATCTTCGCTGCCGCAGTGTTCGAGCAACTGGCAGAAGAAACAAAAACTGTAGCGCCACTTCCAAGAGCCCAAAGAATTTTCTCGTTCTTATCTCTCAATGAAATATTTCCAGCCGTATTCTGAAAAACAAATATTGTGCGCGAATAATGAACTTCAGCTTCCTCGAGAAGCGACGAAGAGAAATCATGATAAGGTGATTCTTTTCGGATAGTTAAAGCAAGGGGGGTCCGTTTGTACGATATTCCACCGTCAACAGATAAACACATCGCCGTTCGCTCTTGGACAGCTGTCACGTGTGTAGATGGAATAACAAATGCACCTAACGAGTTTGTTATTGGTACAGGTTCTGTAAATAGCAAATAGTTATTCAATCGCTGACGATATTGGACCTCTACACTTACATTCGATGCATCTAAGCCAGCATTTTGGAGATCATGTGGGGTAACGTCCATTTCGCAAAAGGCACCAAAACGGAGTTTCACATTCTCATTTGTTCCAAATCTAGTTAAATATGATACACTTGCTCTGTTTTGCGTCAGGATCAATTCGTTTGTAATGATTGTTTCGTTCAGTGGAGCTGGAAGGCTTGGGCTGCTGGAAAATCCTACATGAAGAGCCTGATCCGGTGTAAAAACAGTGTGGCTCTCGAGCACCCTTTCCCAGCTTCTTGGACCTGTTTCCACATAAAATCCCCACCATTCTGACGGGCGATTTCCTGCTTCCCATGGAATTTCAAGCAAACCATCAGTGACCTCAAAAGGCCCCCACCTGTCCTGTTGAGCATCATCCAACTCACACGTAACGGAAGGATAATTGTAGCAGCGCAACGGAATAAGAACAACGCGTAACCGATTCTTACAAGAAATCATCTGGTTGCCCTTCATCCCACACCAAAAGCTGAAAATCGAGCTGGATGTAATAATATATTGGATCATATTTTGCGCATCTTGTGTAATAGTTCGTTTGGTTTCCGCAAAGATTTTCAATGAGCTAATATCCGCAGATGACCAAACCACGTATGGTCGTCCGCGACTCGGTTCTGTTTGTATCCGGGCTGTAACCGGGGAAGGAAGCCAAGGCGAATCGGCAGTGGTTTGAAAGCATAATTTGTACGTCGCGTTTTCGTCAAATTGACTCAAAAACGAGTGGGAAAATAATACTTCGAACTCCTCTGTACCCCTGCACATCCCTGTTAGAACGTCAACCAAAAATGGACATCGCTTTACAATATTTGCTACTTTTCTGGATTGAGCAGAGGGTAACTCGTAGCATGATCTACCTGTTTTAACAAAATAAATTTCTGTGGCTTCTGTTAAGCCTACACCTTGAACTGAAAACACTGTTGATACCCCCTTCGTTAGATTAATCTGACTTGTCAGATTAATCGTAGTGATGAGTGGTAAAGAATAATTCCTGATTGATAACTCAATTGAGCTTGAAGGCACCTCAACGTAGTTTGTTGATTGTCCGGGGCCAAAACCAAAGCTGTAACACAGTTTCAGTGGTAAAAATGACGATATCTGTGAAATGTCTACAGCCAGTTGGCCATTTTCAGAAACTGTGCTGACACCACTGAGGAATCCTTCTTCACATCTTTTGTCTTGTGGTGCTAAAATAACATTTAACGGAATCGCATCTTTCCTCACCAAAGAAATTAACGACCCAGCCAAACGAAGGAAATGCCATGATTGCGTTTTGAATAATTGTAACTTGTGTTCCACTAGAGTAGACCGAGACGACGAATAAAAACCGATCACCGAAGGTACCACCAAGTTGTACCGAATACCTGTATCAAGCCACTCTGTGCCAGATTCTTGTTTACTGCACCATCGGGGAGCTCCTGCTTGCTGTGTAGTAGGAGAACGTTGACGCAAAGTTAGCTGTGGATTGATGCGAGCAAACAAGGTTTCAACGCAAGAAAGAGGGTTAGTGCATTGCTGCTCTACAGGCTCTGCACTTGTAGAATTAATACGGCTTAAAATGACTGTTTCATTCCACAGAAACAACGAGCTGTCACTGCAGTTCCATGAAGGAGCTATTTCCGCTCTATTTAAGTTGTACCCTGATACTTCCAACACAACAGATGATCCTTGAACCACAAAGGGCTGCTTGTAATGAATACTAGTCCGTAAATCAGAAATCGAATTGAAGAACTCGAAATCTTCTACTGTATTTTCTATTTTTGTTACTTTCCACGATTCCGCATTAACTTTAAACGGTGTATTTACCACTCTATTCAGTAGCCTATCAAACAAACAAAAATATAGTTTCTTCTGGGATGAAAGAAGGCGATCAGCTTTCTGAGGAGTTATGCGGGGCCAGACAATAAAGGTATTGCCTTCATCCGGTAGAGGTTCCACTATAACAACAGAAATATTCCATATGCTCAGCGAGAAATCAGTTGACGTACAAGGCGATAAAGAAAGAAAGGCCGTAGTCGATACCGTAATTCCCCCTCCACTGATAGGAATTGTTTGGGGATTGACGGATGGGACAACCACATCTAGGACATAGTTTGTTTTGCGGGACGCTGATCCAAGGCGTACTATGTTTAACGGCTCAACAGTAATGGTAGTTTCAGAAGAATGAAGGTGTCTGCCAAACAGAGCTATGCAGAAACGATATGAATGCCCGGGGAGTAAGGGTTTATGAGAAAAGGGAATAAGAACTGACGTCGATCCGTTTGGAAAGGGTAAAAGATTTAAATTTAGTTGTGTAGTTGTTAATGAAGCACATTCCTGAGATGATTCAACCAAACCAAGACGAGAATTGGCAATAGTTTGGATACTCCAGAAAGTCGTGTTTAGGAAGGGCAGATCAAGAGGTCCTCTGAACGTCTCAGGAATAGAGATTGTAGTTTTTTCTACTAACAGAGGATTTCGATACACAACTATGCTCCAATCTGCGACATGAAACGATGGAAGGTACTCGGAGAACGAAAAGCAAACAAACCAACGAATTTCAGAAGAATTTTCATCCAGTTCGGTATGATTCACACTTAATTGGAAAAAGGGCAAGTTATCATAGGAATAGTGGCCAGAGGAAATAGTTCGTACTCTGGCTTGGCTAAGGGCAACCGTTCTGTTGTGTCCGTTAGAACCACATTGACCTTTAGAACCCACCAGCTCAACTACAACATTGTTAGGGAAAACTCCAGCGTAATCTAAAGCAATTATTGGACTAGAAAATTGGGCAACTCGGATTTCTGTTTGACTTTTACCTATTGCATCGCCCACAGTGCCATTGCGTATCCTTACGAGTGTCTTTTTCAAGCGGCCCTCTGTGTCAAGCTGCTGAATAAGTACTTTGTTTTCAGTGCTCTGTGGAGAGATGACCCACATTCCTCTTGGCGCTACATTTGGATTTTTTAAGAAACCAGACAACCCTGGAACCAGTGTAAACAAAATGTTTTCTTCGTTCTTCCTGCTGACCGATGTGGATGATGCTAATCGACCTTGAGATATTGAACTGGTGTTGAGTGTTTTCTCAGGGTCTTTTTTTCGGACTGCAATGCACACGTAAAAAGTTCCGGGGGTCATTGATCTGTCCAAAGAAAGTAGAAGATCTGAGAAGCCCAAGTGTGCCAGATAATTGTAGAATGAATTTTGTGAAACAAAAAGGTTGGTGAAGTCGTAAAAAAAATAATTTGCTCCACTAGTACTGTGCACAACGACTTCAGGAGAGAAAAGGGTTGCAGGAGTAGCCGAGCAATTCTCCGTCAAAGAAAAACGAATATGACTAATTCGAGGCGAGCGGAGAAGAAAACGCCAATCTCCAACTAATTCATTCTCTCTGGGGTGCGTCAATTCCGATACCAATTGAACTATTCCGCGACCCCCTACCTCAAATCCAACATCCCGCTCAATAGTACCATCATCTTTCTCCACATCAGCCAGAGTTGCAAGTTTTGGAAAAGTCCAATCCGTAAACTGTCCTTCCTTGGACAAGCTGAAATGCTTGCTTGATAAGGGAAAAATAAACCCTTGAATTCGTACGCCTAGCACTTCGTACGTTATATTTGTAGGAAAATACATTTTTCCATCCATTGAAGCGCACACGTATCCCACAGACGAATGCAACGAATGCCGAACTGTAACAACATTATTTTCTTGGACACGATATATCTGATCCTGTAGTTTCTGACCATCACATGAAGCAAAAGAAGGATTGAACAGTAAGTTATCGATTGCCTCGCTGCCCTCAGGAAGAGACCATTGAGCTACTGATTCCGCCCTGTCCCTGTAAGTCTCCCACACAGGTGAAACTTCGGCAAAGTACAAAAATAAACCTTCAGAAGTAACTCCAGAAACTGAGTAGAGTCCCACAGTCCCTGCAGCCACAACTAAATGAACGTTGTTTGATAGACTCATTGAAGTCAGTTCTTCAGCAAAGCTTGTTGCATCATAGCTAATTTTAGCATTGTATTTAGATTCGATTTGGTTGTTGTGAGCAGAAGTTTGAATCCAACAGCTAGGAAGGGCAAGTATTGTTAATGTAACTATTAAGAAAAGACACAAGCCGCAACTCTTCATGTTACTCTAAAGCATTAAGAACTGAGACAAAAAAATAATAATGGAAAAGTATAATAATATATAGGCTAAATAACGTTTTTAAAAACGTTAGTATCTTAGATCGACGACAAAAAAAAAAGGAGGGGGAAAAGATGATGCATTGTTGACGAATTTCACTGCGTTGTCCTTTACCTGAAGATGAATTTCAAGTGGGAAAGTCAACTTTTGAAGAAAAGCGATTTATATATTTTTCATTTTTGGCACAACAAAAGATACACACATAAACGAGCTCATGGTTCTCTAATAGCAAAATTTCAATGCGTAGTCGTTATTCTTGTATCCCATTCCTTTTTATGATACATCGCCTATGCGGCCGGTGGTAGTAAAGAACAATCAAAAAAAATATATTTAGTTAATGAACAGGAAGGAAAAAAAAAAACTACAAGAAAAGAAAGGGAGAATTAAGCTAAGCAGCTAAAGGGGATTTCTACGTTGCATAGCTTATTTTTTGACCTACAAAATTGAAAAGAAATCTCGCGAAGCCCTTGTTCTTCTGTCCTTTTTTTTTTTTGAAGATATCCAGGGTTTTTATTCTGCACTTTTTTTCTTCTCTAGAACTTCAATACATGTCGAAAATAAAAAGATCGCTCTACAGAGGAAATTCTTTTATTCATATCTATCTCTCCCTAACACTGCCTTTAAATCCATCCATATATGTGGAATCTAAGAACGTTCTGTTGTAAAATACGTTAACAAAGCATACAGCCAGGAAAAAAGGGGGGAAAAAAAGGAACAGGCAGCAGATGACAGAAATAGTACACTGAGAGCAAGATCTCATCTCTATTATATATATAGCCGTCACGAAGCTCCTCAACTTCCAGCGCATGAAGTTCTTAAAAAATATAGTAGCCAGTCTTCTCCTTGGCGTATCCCTTGCTAGGTTCCTTGGTCTGAAAGCGAATGCTTTCAATATCTGCAATGTCGTCGGTGGGGAACTTGGGGAAGTTTTCGAAGACAGAGTTGACACCGCCAAGTTTGCGGAACACCACACTGCGTTCACCTACTCCAGTAAAGGGCTTCTCAGAGTGGATGCCGAGAACCACAGGAATTTCCACTTCTGGATCTGGAGCATCCTTGAAGATCTGTTGGTACTTGTTGATGAGTTCGTCTTGAGTGTACGCCTGCTTGTTCTCATTGGACTCCGACTCCATCATTCGGGGAATAAGCAGGTACGGCGACTTGGCGGGGTCCAGATCAGCAATCATGCTCACTTCGCGAGACTGAAGAAACACCCATTTCTCGGCAGTAGGTCGAGTGGTGTCAGCAGAGGAGTTGAGGACAATGCGGTAGACATCTTCGCGATCTTCGCACTTCGTGGCCAGCGAGATCATCAGAGGGGGGTACTCATGCTTCTTGCTAGAGTGATTGCGGCCGCGGTGATCGAGGTTAGCAAGGGAGAAGCAGATTTTGCTGGGCTCAGAGACTCGGATCTCAAAGATTGCTCCAGGGCGGGCGTCAGAAAACGTGAAGGGAACCCGGTAGTCAAAGGTGTGGGACTCCTTGAAGAGCACGCCACCACCGTTGAAGTACTTCAGCACTGACTCCCATGGCATCCACATACTGGAAGTGTCCTTAGGGTCGTATTTCACCTTAGCGGCGATTTCTTGGTTATCCTCCCACAGCTTGGAGCTAGAGGACCAGTCACCCTTCCACTCTTCACCATAAACCCATGGGTTACGAATTTTCACCAAACGGTAGTTATCATCAGGAAATTCGTGAGCAGCCAGTACAGTGAAGGCGTGGCCAGGAAGCAGCCCGGTGCCAGCCATCATGTGCTCCAGTTCCGGATCCTCAGAGAAGTCGGGGATGTTCTTGCTTCCAGGGGTAATGGCAGGAGCCTTTCCCGGAGTAGTCACCATAATCTGGTAGCCAGCTGCCTTCCAGGACACCCAGTTCTTAAAGATATCCCTACCTCCAGAGCTTGCGGCATCGGCGAAAGACTCATCGAAGCGCATAGAGGGGTAACCGCTCATGTCAGAGAGCGCATGCATCGGATCGCCCGACTGAATAGAGGCGTAGCTCTGATGGAGCTTTGCGAACGCCTTCTCCAGAATGGAGGGCCAAAGCTCGCAGCAGTCATTGCTGTGAGCGAATTTGGGGGTAGCAACCACCACAGGGAGGTAGTCGTCCACGATGACGGTCTTCCAAAGACCATTCTTGTTGAAGGTGACGCGGTACGCGCCGATGGCCCTCTCTTTCTTGCCCTGTTCGGCACCCTTGGGGTTGCGGAACATGTTGATGATGGCGTTGGAGTCCTCTGCGTAAGTGGCAATGGCGCACATAAGCCATAGGTCTCCCAGCTCACCTTGGTTGACATCAGAGGGGTTGATAGGGTTACGGAAGAGTCGCACCTGGTGACGGAGGGCAGGATCCAGATACTGGGTGGGTCGGGCCCACGTCATCTGCTTGAGGGGCTTTGTGGCACCTTTATCTACAGAAGTCTGCACTGGAGGAAAGGAAATATCCACAAAGGGTAAGTTGTTGTCTAGGCAGATCTTGAGAATCGCCTCAGGGTCCGTCTCATCTCCAGCAATAGCCTTAATGGCATCGATCTCACCCTTAATTTGTTTCTCGTACTGGCGGTCGGAATGCTCGGAGTAGTAAGTGTCCTTTAAAGGAGAAGCACGGAGCTTGCTAGTGAATCCGTTAACGAAGCCAGATACGAACAGTTCCGTTTCGCAGGGGTACACCACGACTTCAGCAACAAACTCACCCTTGTCGTTAGTTGTCAGAGTAGTGTTCTCAAGGGCTTCCAACTTGCTGTGGGGGCCAAAGGTGCACAAGACGTGAATCTCGAAGCCAAGGCTGTCGTTGTAGAAGGCCCAGGTCTTGCTCTTCTTGTCCACAATCCGATAAAGAAGTCCGGGCTCATCAAAGCAGTTGGTGACTTCGCCGTGGAGATCCGGTTCGCCGTTAAGAAACATCACTTTGGACTCGTCTTCCGTTTCGTGAAAGACAGCGCGCCTCGCATTAGAAATATCGAACTCATCTTCCTCATCACCAGTCGGGGGGCTGAGGGCAACAGTATCCCAGCGCTTCGGCTTGGTAGTAGGATTGCGACGAGGCTTCATGTACGCCGCAGCCGCTGGAGGCTTGGATTCGTCAGACATTGTCGAATAGCGGTTAGTAAACTAGCAATAATTTACAGGAAAACAAAGTGATACGATAATGTCAAAGTGAAAGAGAAAGGGAAAAAAAAATATTCATCGTGTAAGAGCATCCATATTATAACGTCCATTTTGTATTGATAGAAGTTCAAGTGCAGGTTAACCAAATGAGAAACGAATATTAAAGAGCATGACATTATTTTTTCAAAGAATAGTATCATTATTCAATATTAAAAGCGTAATGTAGTTCTGAAACAGATTCTTCCAAATCATCTATACAACAATTGCTCTTAGCTGCACTAGGGTAGTAAGAGACGGCAGCTGTGTATATCGACATCCAGGGCAGCAGGATGGAAAGAGGAAGCAGCTTTTTGGATTTATGAACATGAAATTTCAACCCTTACTCTACTCCTGATTGTCATCGTTTCTAGTATTCACGCAGTACCGATGTGCTGCATAAAAAAAATTATGGAAAAACAATAAATAATAAGCAATAAAAAACAAGAGAATAGAGGAAACACGGAAAGAGCAAAAGGATTTAATTTAAATGTCACAGCTGCTCTGCACGCACCACTACAAAAAAAAAAATAATAGTAAGTGTCCCAGTTAGGTTTATATTTTACAACGACTCATTTCAATTCTCTCTGCTTCTCCCTTCAAGATCCCTCAGTAAGAAAAAAAAAAAGAAGAGCAAAGTGGCTTTACTTCTTAAAGGATTGTCTTAATAATACTGTTCGGCAAGTCTGAAAGCAAAATAGGGAGAAAGAGGGGGGGGGGGCAAAAGAAAAAAAATAAAAAACAATAAAGTTAAAGGTTTATGCTTGGACAGATTTACTTAGCTACTTCCTTTGCAAGACGTGGTGTTCTTCAGTATCGTGTTGGTAAACACAACGTCCAGAAGGGTTCCCAAGCATATTGCACACATGGCATACATCGAGCCAGTGGCCATGGCCAACTCTCTTCTGCGCTGCCACGTCTCCGTGAGGTGTTTCCTCGCCTCCACAAGAAGTTCCTCTCTTTCGCTGCTCTCTACATCGAAAACGCTCTCTTCATCCTCTTCACTGCTCGAATATACTGGCCGTCCGGTGATTTCCGTCGGTTTTCCGGCCTCCACTTCCGTGCGTTGTTTTTCCTGAATCGACAGCTCCGATAGTTGTGCCCCAATGTCTTCTTCTTGTAGCGCAAAGCTGCGCTTCAAGATCAGGAAAAAACAATTTACGTACGAAGCACCACCTAAAAGACCTACGTATAGCATCCAAACAAACAAAATGAATGAAAGCCCGACCTCCTTCTCCATACTGCTCTTTGACCCAATCACCAGCGTCTTGGATTGTACCAGCCAGGCAATAGCGTTAATCACTTGCAGAATAGACAGAATTCCAACAGCTTTAATTTGGAAAAAGGAAAGAGAGCTCCTCGAGAAGAAAACACCGGTTTGATAACAGACCTGAGTAATAGGATACGAATTTCGTACGAAAAAGTTGCTTTCCCACTCTGGAAGGCAGTAAAAGGTAAACGGAGCCATAAACTGAGTAACATATTCGGCAACATACACCAGAGCCAAATTGAGATAAAACCACGACATTGTCTTGTGTACAAAAACAATGTCTTTCCCGTTGAAATGCCACCAATCCCGAAGAAAAGTAGTGGGTGAACAGCACCCCAAAAACTTCTGGCAACACGGATAGTACAAGTCTTCCGGATCGTCGTAAAGTCGGAGAGCTTCCTTCACCTCATTCGGAACGGAATGGCGAGGTATCGAACGCCACGACAGCCCTTGCAGATTGTTGAACATTTTAATTTCGTAATCGCTGACGATTACCCCTTCTTCTCTTTGAAGGGAACACAGGATTTCATCCTCTTTTCCGCGATGTAAAATGTGCTGAGTTTTACTGCCATTGCTATGTGTGGCATACACCACACGGTGGGGTGCCACAAGACCTACACAAAAAGCTAGCCAATATACGATTGTGAGAGGTGCACTCCCTAAGAACAGAGTTCGTTTGCTAACACCAGCATTGACCAAAATAATGTACAGAATAGATGTAATCACTCCTGATATACCGGTTCCAGAGCTCCAGGCACCTACCATGTCAGACGGATAGCGTTGCAAGTACGTCAATGCAACGCACTCACCGTATGAATAGGCTGTGCCGCTGAAAGAGACACCAATAATAACAATTAGAAAACAGTATGTATCTCTGTGCCCTCCAAGTGGACCGGAGAATGCGTTGAGAAGCAATCCGATGACCGTCATCGTCACCATAAGGGTCATTCTGAGATTAAACGAAACCCTATTCGCAACAAATGCATTAAGTACACGAGCAATAATGCCCATAAACACGTTAGCAAACGAAATAAGGGCAACCAGTCGCTCCATGTTGTACTGGCCAGCAAGAGAGGCTGCTGCAGAAATAACAAGATTATAATGAAAATTATTCACAAGTCCCAACACCCATAGTGAAATCATTATTCTCCATCGGTATTGAGCAAAAAGCTGCTCTCTTTTCTCTTCATCGAGTTTGTTTCGCAATGTAGCCCCAGAAAGCTTAGGCCCAGAGGGAGGAATTTCTTCTGCGTTGGTAGAATTCTCGGCTGCGTTGTTTAAACTATGATCACCAATTCGAGGACTGTAAATAGTTTGGCCCTCCTCACCACGAAAGTCTCCAGGAAGACTCACAGCGATGCTGCGATCGTCTAACGGAAGATCTTTATGTTCACTTGTCATGGTAGAGAATGACCTTTGAAAAGAAAAGGAACAGAAAAGAGAGGAAAAGTAGTATTTATATTTATTAAAACAAATGGTAATGAAAATGATATATGTGTGTGGAAAGTGATCACTAAACGATTCCCGCAACTGCAATAGTAGTTTAAACAAAGAAGATCAACAATTAAATTAAAAAAAGACGGTATAGATTAATAGTTGGACACAGTATAGCCCACGAAATTGAATGGAGTGATGAATAAAAGCTCTTGCCGCACATCTTCAGTGATGCCTGTTAATCCAATAAGAAAGTTTTTAACAGTTTCTTCTGTGACCGTTTCTTGCCCTCGTGTCAAATCCTTCAGTGCTTCGTAGGGCTTCGGGTATCCTTCACGGCGAAGAACCGTCTGGATAGCCTCCGCCACTACAGCCCAGTTTTTGGACAAATCCTCCTCAATAACTTTTTCGTTAACAAGAAGTTTATCTAACCCTCGAGTTAAAGAAGATAGTGCTACCAATGCATGGCCCAAAGGCACACCCAGGTTCCGCAAAACAGTGCTGTCGGTAAGGTCACGCTGAAGACGTGAAACAGGCAGTTTGCTTGAGAAAAAATGAAGCAGTGCGTTAGCAACTCCAAGATTCCCCTCTGCATTTTCAAAGTCAATAGGATTTACCTTATGCGGCATCGCGCTGCTGCCAACTTCACCAGCTTTTGTTTTCTGAGCAAAGTATCCCATTGATATGTATTGCCATGTATCTCTGGACAGGTCAATAAGAATAGTATGTATACGGCCTAAGGCATCGCACATGGCAGCGAGATTATCGTAATGTTCAATTTGAGTAGTGAACTGCTGACGACGAAGACCGAGATATTGATCCAGAAAATTATTTCCGAAAGCAATCCAATCCACACTAGGATACGCACATTTATGGGCATTAAAATTTCCAGTCGCTCCACCAAATTTGCCGCTGGGTTTGATGTTAAGAAGCAGCGACCGCTGTTCCTCTAAACGTTCGACGAAAACCATGAATTCTTTTCCGAGATTTGTTGGGGAAGCTGGCTGACCGTGAGTCCGTGCAAGCATGGAAACATTCCAGTCGGGAATTTTCAATTTTAACGCGGAGATAAACGCATCCAGCGCGGGTAAGTAGGCTTCTTGAAGTGCATCACGGAAAAGCATTGGAATTGATGTGTTATTGATGTCTTGAGATGTAAGCCCAAAGTGAATGAACTCAGCAAAAGGTTCTAAATTGCATTGTTGCATCTTTTCCTTCAGGTAGTACTCCACCGCTTTGATGTCATGGTTGGTCACTGTTTCGATTTCTTTAATTTTCTTCGCGTCTTCAATTGTGAATTTTTTGTACGTTCGGTCGGCAAGTTCATTTAATTGTTCTTTCGACACTTGTTGCAGTTGTGTTACCGCGGGAACCTCTGCACATAGCGCAGTGAAGTAGAGGACTTCGACTGTTACCCTATACTTATGAAGCGCAAATTCTGAAAAAAAATTACGAAGCTTCCATGTTTGCCGTTTGTATCGCCCATCTAATGGAGTAAGAGCTAGGAGCGGCGCATCGGCTGACACATCTTGCATCGTCTCTGGTAACTATTGAGTCCAAGAAAGAAAAAAAATATAATTCTAAACCGATGAGAGTTAAATCAAAAGTAGAAATGTATGAAGATAATGCAATCAAAAAGTACAAAATCCACGCAAATATGAGAAAAATGTTGTTTGTTACACCAATACAGCATGACCTTTAGTTATGGGCATTTTTATTTCAAATCATAGAAAGAAAATAATAACAGAAGCTAAAATTCTGAGAAAATTTCGCGACTAGTTTATCGGCGGCGGCGGATCACGTTCTTGACCTTCTTGCCCTTGAAGATGATACCGTCGTATACCTTCTCGAACCACTTCATGGCCTCCTCCTTCGTCACGTGGTGGGAGTGACCGACGCGAGCGCACTTGCGCTTGCGGTGAGACACACGCTCGCCACGACGGCCGAGCACCACGTAGAAATCCATACCGTAGATACCAGTGGAAGGATCGTACTTGATACCAAGATCGATGTGCTCGCTGATACCGAAGCCAAAGGAACCAGTGTCGGAGAAGTTGTAGCTCTTCAGCTCGAACTCCTTGACTTTCAGACCTTTCTCGAGAAGCTCTTCAGCCTTCTTACCGCGGACAGTGCAGTGCACGGCAATCTTCTCATTACGGCGAATGCTGAAGGTACGTACAGTGAGACGGGCACGGGACAGAACAGGGGTCTGCTCGCACAGCTGCTGGAGCACCTTGGAAGCACGGGTGAGGCGATCTCCACTTTCACCAACACAAATGTTGATGCAAAGCTTCTTCACCACGATCTCCCTCATGGGGTTAGTAGCCTTATTCTCAGCGACCATTTTGATAGAACTTCGCTTCTAGGAATTTGTTTTTCAAGCAAGAGAGAGAGAAAGAGAGAAATAATGATAATAATATTTATAACAAGTGATAGAATCATTAATAAGAACAGGAAAAAAGAATTAGAGAAAAAATCTTTAAAAAAAACGGTTTTTTACTCTTGCTGTTGTTGCTGTCCGAAACTTCTGTTCGTCAGCGGGGAATCTGAATGGCAAGCTTTGCTTGTTTGATGTAAAGACGAAAAAAAGTAATCATCCTCCATCTGAGCAGATCAGCGGAAGTAACCTAAACCTGCAGTCCGATTCGACGGGCACAAGGAACTTCACGTTTCATTAGGCAAGTGAGTACACAGCCAGTCTAAACCTTCAAAAACACCGAGTCCACTGTGAGCGCAGCACCCTTGAACAAACCACGTTCTACCTCGTAGAAGCGCTCCCAACCCAGAGTCGCTGAAATCCTTCATTCCCAGCTCAAGGCCTATTCTATTGGGTTTATATGCGTTAGGGAGATCTTGCTTATTGCAGAAAACCAAGACAATTGCATCTCGTAGAACAGGCTCCGTCAGTAAGACGGTCAGTTCTTGTTTTACATCCTTTAGTCTGGCCGTATCTCCACTATCAATAACAAAAATAATAGCATTCACTTCGTCGTAGTAGTGTTTCCATAGTTTTCGTAATCTTTCCTGTCCACCAACATCCCATAAATGAAAAGTAACATTTCTGTACTCCACTGTCTCAACATTAAAGCCGATGGTTGGAACTGTTTCTTGAACCTCATTGAGCTTAAGTTTACCTAAAATAGTAGTTTTCCCTGCAGCATCAAGCCCAATCATTAGAATTTTTGCCTTCTTCTGGTAAAATTTGCTTTCAAACCAACTCATAACATTTCCCATTGCTAATAATAACAAGTAAGGTCCAAAGGATACCCGAAATTCCGAAATTAATGCTTTATGTGGCCGTCACGTTCTCCTGCTGGTTCATGGACTGTCAAAGAGAGTGTTAAAAAAAAGAGAGAAAGAGTAGAAAGATACAGAACCATAATGAGACATAAAAAATTAATCGTTCATATAAATAAGAGTAGAGTCTCTTTTTGTTTTTCTCACTTTTAGAAAAATAACGACAGCGAGTAGTAGTAATCGAGAAAAAAAAAATTATACGAGTTATGATTAAGATTTTCATTGCTAGAAAAAAAAAAGCAAACATAAAGGACGAACGCCACTTTTTTTTAACTCCAAGCGAATTGTGAAACTGTGTGATGTGAGCGACCCACGCTTTTCATTCTGCTAACAAGGTATTGCTGGAAAGTTTACTTTTTTGTTTTTTTCTTGGAGCTTCCACTTCCACTGCTAGTGATTCGAGAAGCTGCGCTTCCACTCATGCCGCTCATCCTCTTCACTTTCGAAGTCCCACCGGTAGAAATCGTCCCGCTACGGCCTTGGTGGCTTTCTGACATACTGGATATCTTATAGCCTTCATAATCCTCCTCCTCATTCTCCAGCGCCTTCTCCCTCTGAACAGCAGTTTTCGATTTTTTTCCCAATTTGAGTACTTTTCGCGGGGCGGCATCGTCCAATCCAAAAACAAACTCTTCAGGGCCGTCCTCCGCCTCCTCGGCATCTACGGGAAACGAAGATACCTGAGCGACTCCCTCTTCGTTAGCCGCATTGGCAGCTTCACGCGCTTTTCTTTCCGCACGCTCAAGATCAGCCTTAGTCATCGCATGGCCAGCAGTCGGAGCATCTGCATCAATAACGTCGTAGTTAACTGTCATAATATGCGGAGCATGGATATCGGACTTCCCATAGAAGTTGGTTTTCGGCGGAGATAGTTTTAGATTTTTCGAGAAGTCAATAACAACACGGTTACCACGGTAGTCATTATTGTATTCACGTCGAGGATCTGGAACCCTCAAATTCTTCTCAGGATTGGTAAAATGGAACCGTTTCTCTGGATCTTGAGGTGGTACTAAACTAATCCCTCCTTTAGCTGTTAGCTTTAATTTTTTATTCAAGCGACTAACTCTTTTCACAGTGTTGTGTAGTTCCGCTTGTGCACGTTGCCGACGATGAAGTTTTTTCCACTTAGAGCGCGACGATTTCGCCATTTTAAACTAATTCTTGTATCAACTTCTTAAGTCAAGTCATGAAGTAAAAAGGAACGCATAGACTGAGAACCCACACATCCCAGCAACATTTTTATGCTCCAACATCGTTCCCATCATTTCTTCGAGGAATAGTAGGAGTACTAGATAAAATTATGGATGGAAAAGCAAGCTAGCGCAATGTTACTAAGGCAGCCTAGACATCTTCCCCTTTTATTCCCACTGGCTCCATCGTTTCGGTGGTACTATCCTTCAAACCTTGCTGCACAATATATTTAGAATTCAAATCCTCTTCGTTCGGTGTTTGGGATCCCAGAGAATCATCAAAAATCTCTGTGTTTTTTCGTTCTCCTTCCCGGACTTCTAAGTAGTCTACAAAATTGTGTCCCTTAGAGGATTTAGATTTTGTCTTTTGGGGCGGTGATTCGCCGCCAGCATTATGTGTGTTCAATTGCATTTTTTTTGTCTCTTTACTAGTTCGTTTTCTAGTAGCAGATAGAAGCTGATCAGGTGAAACCTTCTTGAGTCCATGATTCGCAGAGGGTGGAACGCTTAACCCCATAGAATTAATTTGATTGTTTGAATCTTCATTGGGAAAAGGAAAAAAGTTCGATTGCTGAGGGAGTGTACTGAGCCCCACACCTCGGTTCACACCAGACGTCGGACAGAACGGTACAGAACTTGGATTAAACACACCACCCGCCCCAACTCCATCCATTAAGCTGGGCTGTCGTTGTTGAAACACCATCTGATATGCAAAAAGATTTGGGTCATAAAAGTTAGTGTATCCCACTGGAAACGAAGTCGTCCCTGTTCGCTGCATTCCACGCATAAAGTACATCGGAGCCATGAAAGGTGTGACCCCAGGTGGAATCATTGGTGAACCCAAGTTGCCGTACATCCTACCAGAAAGACCGGGTATCTGTCGATAAGCGTCAAAGTTCTGTCCAATAGGAAAATGAGGCACCGAGACAGGCGATAACGAGCTTGTCGGAGAAGTCGTTGTCTTAAGACCGGGCTGTGGATTTGATGTAGTTGAAATAGAAGTGCCAGATGAGCTTTTTTCGTGAGGTTTTCCAGCAAGGGTTTTAGTGAGGGCGGTATTGCTCGTCATTTCCCCAGACATCGCTCTTTGCCCCTCCTCTGAGGGTTGCAATGGAGCTGAAGGGGACTCTGCATTTGCCTCCTGAGGGGAGGAAAGAAAAGGAATGTCTTGCGTTTTCTCTGTTCTTTTAGTTTCCTCTGCATCCGTAGTGCTCCGTAGTGATTTGCCAGTTTCCTCAGAAGCCGATGTTCCCACTCCATTCACAGAAATGTATTGCAGGGAAACCAGATGGTCCCTAACAGCAGTAATCTCCAGTGTCGCATCCGCTGGATTAAACCAATGCAAAAACGAGGAAAAAGAGAACGGAATGATGGAAGTAATAAACGATTCGCACAGCCACTGAAATTCACGCATGCAAGTCATTCTAGCAGTGAGATCGTAATCCGGGTCAAACGGAGAGGTAAGATGAATCAACTGACCCCTTCGGGCACATTGGTACGGTTTCCCAACCACTTCGGACTTTCCATCAAGAGAAAATCGAATCCCACTCGTTTCAAAATTGAATGCACAGCCGTAGTAATAGCAGAAGTCACGAAACAGAGTTGAGAATCCAACATTTTCAAGGAGATATTCGGTGGCCCACCGATAAGATGCCGCAGTTTGATCTTCAATTCCATTGCCCTCCTGAGATGCATTTCTATCTTCTTTTTTCGTTAGTACATCCTCTCGGCCAGGAGATAAACTTTCTGCAGGTGCCACTCTGGGTCCATCTCCAATGTCTAATTCCTTCACAGCACCTCCCCAATCAGAAGATCCCGCTAGTGTTTCCATCATCAAGTTGACAACTCCTTGTGAAGGGCTGAATTCTACACTGGAAGCAGGTCCACTTCCAATCGAGGCATTTGGGTTGTGTAATGCTGTTCTCTCAACCACATTCACAAGTGATTCAACAGAACACAGTGGGATTTCTTGTGGTGCAACTGTTTCCGCGGTGTTGATACTCGAAGCTTTTGCTGAAGCCAGTCCATTCGTATCTGCCTTGTGCTGTTGTTGATGCTTTTTCGCGTAAAACTCTAGCACCGCGTTGTAGAAGTGCATCACCAAGAGGTAGATCACAAATGATGTCACACCACCTGGAGTTGGCTCGCTAATACCAAGACGAGAGACACAGTGCTTCAAGAACCGAATAATTAGTCGGGCATGGGGAAAGGTCTCAACCAGATTACGAGTCATCTGTAGCGAGCGGAAATGCTCTCCACCTCCAAACGTAATATCTGCCCGTTGGCCAGTTCGTTTCTCTGTGATTTTGATTACAGGGACACGAGCAGAAGTAATAGTTTGAACTCGATAAAGTGATCCCTCCAGTGTTGGAACAAATGTGTAGTACGGCGGAACAGTACGGCCACTCCCGGTGGACGTGTTATCACTGAGCGAAGAGGGAAAGAAAGAAGGTGTATTGGAAACAAAATTACTTGTCGTCGAAGCCACATTTTCTGGCAATTTTTCATTCTCCTCTGTGGCAGATACATTTCCAGCTTTGATAGTTCGCTTTTCATATCCCTTTTTTTCTTTCTCTGTTACTTTCCTGTCGAAGAGGGAAATCTCTTCTGGTAAAGATAAATTGTTTTTGTCATCTGGATGAAAGGTGTCCACCGCCGAAATTCTATGAGGGAGAATAGCAACCGGGGTGTTGTCAGTGTTTGTTCCTTTAGACAGCTCCGTCGGAGCAGAAATAGAAGTACTGACAGGAGCCCAAATGTGGCGGTAATCACCAAATCTGGAGTAGTTGTAGTCCTTCTCAATTTGATCCCGATACACGGTTTCAGCAGATTCTAAGTCTTCCGAACTTTTGTATTGCTCCTTCTCACGCGGAACGTCCGGAAACACAAATACTTCGTCATCAGGAGGATCCAAATTACAATTTTCTTGTGTAGAAGACAAATAGATAGAGTTCACGGATCCCTCCAAATGCCCAGTAACAATTTGGCTTTGACTCGCCGAGTTATCTCCGGAAATGTTCTTGTGTGTGTCTTCGAGATCTTCCTCCACGGGGATATCTTTAGCCGCTTCGTTCATCTCCGCAAGAGAAGTTTCGGTTAATTCCAATATTGCTGAGGACAACGCGTGAATTGCCTCTAAAGGAGAGGTCGGATGATATCCCACGATGAGAATGTCAATATCACTAAACGGAAGCGCTAAATCTGTCATTACAGAACCATAAATGCGCGCATCAGCTTTATGACCGAATACAGCTTTTGCAACTGCCTGTACATCCTCAAAAACTTTCTGACGATTTTTCTTTTCGGATTCTTTAACGCCAATACAGGCCTCAACATAGTGCGGCAAAATGTCTAGAAACGGGGACTGGCACACTTGAACATACAACGCGTCCAATGATCTCCACTGGTCACTGAATCCAGGCATATTTCGTGCAGACGATGCGTATCCAGACTGATTATCGGTATACCTGCCCGCATAGTAATTCACTAAAGGAATGGAGTGATCCTGGGAAAGGAAGGGCTCTGTTTGGATAAGTGCATTGCTGCGTGAAATATTTCGGCCTAAACGATTTGATGGACTCACTCCTCCTGAGCTTGATGAATTATACTGGAAGTGATGTTGATGCAATGGTAGCTGTGATGAAAAACTCGCTCTGGAAGACTGATTGCCTTTTCTAGAAGCGCTTTCCTGTGTCACACAGTTTTTTTGATGCACCGGTGAGATGCCTCTAGGAGATTTCATCTGGCGACCAGAGTCATTAGTGGCTTTTTCTTCTCGAAAACTCTTGTCGGTGAGTTTGTGTTGACCAATTTTAGGTTGAGCTGCTGGAGACAGCACTCGTATCGGAGGTGACAACCTCTCTGACTTACACGACGATGGCATCTTTTTGTTTTGTTTTTTGTTCTTGCTCAGTGGCAGGGATCTCTTTTCTCTTCCGGATGTTGTTTCCTTATCGACACTAGCTTTGGATGTTTTGTGGTCATCCGCGACGTCCCGTGACGGTTTATCTTTTAGCTTCTTTTCAGATGTTTCTTGCTCAGAAGGAGAACCACTGACTTTTTGAGGAGATTCCACTGGTGGGGACACACTCTGACGGGATCCTCTAGGTAGGTTTAGTATGGTCGCATCCATGTCATCCTTCTTGCCCTCGTGGAAAGAAGGGCCTTGAGCAAAGCGCTGGTAGGGGCCTTGCGACTTTGCCTCCCGGGCATGGGGTGGCCTATAAAACTTTACGGGTAACGTTTTTCCTGGTGAACCATCTGAAGTTTGCTCACTAAAGTTTTCTTTCCGATCTACTCTTGCCTGTTGTGAAGGTGAAGGAAGATTCGAACTCCTGGCGCTCTCGAAAGGAAGACTGTGTTGTCCAGCTGAAGAGGAGCTGTGACTACCAGCGGATAGACTTCGGAGGGGTACGAACTTATCGTCGTTTCGCCAATTTTTCTTCGTGATGCACTCCTGCCCCGACTCACAAGGCTCAGTGGCACCTAGGCTGTGCGTTTGAGCATTAGTCTCAGGTATTTTACTATGAAGTAGAGACGTGTCGTCGATGTCTGAGGACGGCCCCTCCCCACAGTCACTCATCTTTTCAACGCCGCTCAGCTATTAAAATCAAAAAACGGTTCAACAAGAATTAAATTAAATTGCATAGCAGGGATAAACGCAATAGTGATACAATAAGTACGCTAAGAAGACGTGTTGAAGGCGAAGTTGCAAAACAAATATTGAAATGATTGATACCAACTTCAAGAGAAAGCTGCACTTTTGCTTCTTTCCGAAATTATCGGATGGGTTTGAAATAGGTTAGCTAACTTCTCATAAATATTTCTGGGGGGGAAGAAGTACCGCATCGAGACTTCAATGTTCTCATATGGTTGTGGAAGGATTACAGCTCGGCAGACGATTGTTGCTTAAAAAATTGATACATCTGCAAAGCTTGTGACTTAGTGCGTTCCCAATCCTCTGAGGTTACACCAGTTGGACAAGAGAAGTTGGATGATGCTCCATTTGTTCGAACTAACTCCTGGAATAGCATTGTTGCACGAGCCTGAGCAGCAGACATTTCAACGTTCACAGCCGTCACCCTTCCATTCTCCGTTGTCTCCTCATAGTGGTTGGCACTTGGTACGGCAGAGTAATTTTCCGCGTGATGGTCGCATTCGCCATCGTCGCAGCATGGCTTGGCCGCTAAAAGCATCTCTGACTTTTGAAAGTCTTCCACTCTTTTCTTTAACGAAGAAGTCAACGATGGTGCGCGGAAGCTTATAGCTGCAAGATTCTCTTTTAAAAAAAAGTCTACGCAATTTTGAAATACCCCACGATCATACAAGCTGTAGAAACTGTCCTTCAGGCGAAAGCAGTACAAGCTACTGTGTGTGTCTGCGTGTTCAACATCGAAAGCTGTTAAATTATACATAATATTGTATAAGTCACCGAGCAAATGTAGCACTAGTAGAATCAGCACTAATGGTAAAGCAATTTGCGTATACATGTACCCGAATCTGAAGTACGCTGTCGAGAAAAGAATGTCACGGACCTTCTCCACTGCCATAACTTGGGTAGATGACAATTCACACCGCAAGTCCGAATCTCCAGCAGCCGCAACAGAAGTAGACAAAATTCTATTATAAGCAAGTGCAAAATAATAGCATCCCGAAAATGCAGAGAGTAACGCGAATTGAAAAAAAATGTACGCTCGATGATTGTTTGCTCCTATGGATGAGCCAGTGAGAGCAGAAAAGCCATTGTGGCGAAGAACAAGACGATTCGTTTGCACACAGTGTTGAGCACGCATTGGCTTCTTTGCCATCAAAGGCCAGTCTACACTGTATAAAAGTTCCTTTGGAATTCGTGTCTCGTGCAGAAGCTTCTCAACACTAGCATATATGCTCTTACGCTGACCAGGAGAAGACTGCACATACCCAGGTGAACGAATCATAACGAAGAGCAAGCTCAGCACTACCACTCCGGTGCTAGGAAGCACCCAGTACAACAAAGGCCACCGAACCTCATACGCAAAGCAGAACGCTTGATAGTGAATCCACGTGGAATACAGTGGTAAGCAAACACCCTGCATTACGATGAATCCAAGTAATCCACCAAGACATCTCAGTGGGCGCTGTGAAATATGAGGTGACTTTCCAATTCCTTTTTCATCAGCTTGTTTCACGCGCACAAAAAAGAAGATCAGCAGTAGAAGAACCAGTAGCAATAATGTGAAACTGGTTATGGCCAAGGATGCAAAGTACATCAAAAAATGAGGAATTGTAGCGGTGAATATAAATTGAGATAAATTAAGAGGTGAGAAGATAGTAGGTGCAGGATCGGCGAGAGCCAGTGCTTCCCGTCTCGTTGGAGACGAATAAGAGCGATATCGCAGCAAAAAGACACGAATCCCATTGGGATTAATCGGCGCATCAGCTGTAAACGAGTCATCGCGAGAAGAGCGAACATCGGAAACTGTTGCGTTGCAAGCTAGCTGAACCGCAGTTACACCAAAAGAATCAGGTTTTTCAATGTCAGCTCCGGCACTCACAAGAGCTTTTGTAAGGGCAAGATCCCCGGAGGTTACGGCACAGTGAAGAGGAGTGAAACCATCTCTCACAGTGTGCCAGGCTTTATCCGATGACTGATGTGCAGCTCCATTGACATCAACTCCAAGTTGCTCCACCAAAAACAACGCAGCAAACTTACACCCTGCTCGGTGGCACACCTGATGCAGAAGATCATCTCTGTTCACAATCCACATGAACTTCTCCTCCCCAATTGCTTCCTTGAAAGTCATCAAAACATTTGGGTACGGGGCACCGTATGAAAAACAATTTCGCCCTGTTCGATCCCGTGCTTCATAATCCGCACCACTTGCGAGTAAAAGTCGCAAAGCGCGAAGATTATGGCATGCTGCGGCGACCATAAGCGGGGTTTCGTCTCCAAATGCCTTGGCGTTAATGTCACAGCCGTTATCTACAAGAAAACGAAGAATAGAGGCATTTGAGCAAGGAACATCAACCACAACATTTAACTTCGTACCCAGAGCGATTGGAATGTCTCGTTCATTGTTATTGATAATAGCAACGTGCAATGGAGTTGCACCATCTCGTTCTCTCTTCACATTTGGCGACACACCTCCCAGCAGTAGGGTCACCAGTAGCGTAAATTGAGATTCGTGATGGACTGCATCGAAAATAGTTCGGCGCTCAACCATCACAAGAGTGTCACTGCACTGTGAGCTACCCTCTTGAACCTCATCTGGTGTGTATAAGTGAAGGGGAAGGGGTTGACCACCATTGGCTTTTAATGCATCGCTAAAAATGTTCATGGTATCCTACTCTACTTCTTAATAAATATAATAGCAATACTTCCACACACAATTACTAATAACATATCACAACAATAAAACAGAAGTATAAACAAACTAGTAAAAGGAACATTGTAACAATGAAGGATATATTAAATGCAAGAATCGAGTAACGATAACCCTGCAGCATTCATACAGATGATTTTTTTTTCTGAGTATAGCAAAACCCTAATGGCGCTCACTGAAAAATGAAAAAAAAGAGTGTGGGACGTGGATACAAATGCTCTTTCTTGCTATCCAGTAACTTCCGATTCTACGTCCTGATATGCTGACGCTTCTAGAGCAGCAACAAGTCTCTTAATCTTATCTAGTGCTTTTTTTAAGTCTATCAGCGCTTCCGAGTACTTCTGTTCAGCTTGATTCTTTAGACTCACTGCTTCCTCATCCACAACATGAGAGCAACTTCCAACCTGACGAACGGCAGCGTCAACAGCAAGAAAAGCCGGCCACACACTTTGATGTACAAGGTGCCCCACTCCAAACGGATGAGCCGATGCGACGAGAGCCCGGGAAATAATTCCAGATGCTTCTTCTACGCTTACATCGGTATTGCAGATTCGTCGCGTTGAGCCTACACAACATGGCGCAGATTTATCACTAGTCGAGTCCACAGCCTCACTTTCCGTTGCTTCACCGATAAGATACGGAGCCGCTGCAACGCGCTGACACACAAAAGTGTGAAACTGATCCATACGTTTCTTTCTGTATTTATGAGGGCATTATTGGCAGGACCGAAAAATTAAGAGGGGCATTGAAAGTGATATAGACGCAGTGATGAAATAAACGGACACACAGGTTGACAAACTAGACTAAGAAAATAGACGGCTTTAGTGAATTTGTAGAATTTATTTCAAAAAGCAAAATGTTACTGAATCAGACAATGCTTCTTCTTTTTCTTTTTCCTCTTTTTCTCCTCTTTGCTGATCGGTGCAGTAGCAGTATAATTTTTCCCAGACTGCGGCTTTTCATTCGCAGGGATCGCACGTTGATTAACGGGAGCGGATGCAGTTGTTTTTTGAGCTACGGGAACAGTTGCAAACAAAGGTATTGAAGAAGGAGAAGGAAAAAAGTTTTCCTTTCGATTTTTTTTCTCTTGAATATCTCGGTACAGAGCTAGAAAGTCCCGCAAACTTACCTCTGTCCGACAGCCGTTTCTGCGTAGTAATTGAACCAGATAATCTTCTTGAAACTTAGAAGTCGTCATTCTAGTGATAAGGCACAGATGTCTAAACTGCCGCATTGAAATCAATCCTCGATTAAAAGTGTCGCAGCCTCGAAATTGCAACACTAAACGATTGTATTGAAATCTTTCTAAGCCATATGATTCTTTTGTGCCGGGTGAATTAGCACTAAACCACAAACAAAAGTCGTGAAGGCTTATAGCACCTGTTTTGTTAGTGTCTACCTCTTCAAACAGATAATCTGAATCTCGAGAAGTGTGAGCATAGTTTAAGAAAAGGCACAATTTCTCAAATTTTGGTTTGTTGAGAATTCCTAACCCTTCATCGAAGGTAAGAAAGATCGAGACAAACTGGTTGTACTCTTCCACAGACAAGTTGTACTTCATCCACGGTGCTTTGTCCTCCTGCATTGTAGATTGGCGAACAGTAGACACACAAGGAAAGAATACTTCCTCGTCGCACGACTCCTCACTGCTCATTGACGCAAAATGATGCGCAGCCCAATTGGGGCTACCTGGATGCCCTAGCCCACGACCTAACTCAGGACGAGCAGATTTTCGCTGAAGGCCCTGGTCTTTTGGGAGAGGTCTACTACATGTTGGCTGCGGATCCGCATGAGCAGCTCCCTTGCCGAATCGGTACTGATTCTGACCCCGCAGCTTGTCTGGTGCGATGACAGGCTTCAAAGTTGGGGTGTCCATGGTCCTACAATTATACAGCACCGTATACTTCCATATCAATCAGTTATCACAACAACAACAGGAAAAAAGACAATATTGTTAGCACCACGAAAACCTTTAGAATAAGCAAAATCATCACAAATTGAATCCTCTTAAGTAATTCCTAAAGTAAAGTTCATCATCATTTTTGCTGTTGTTGGTGTTGAGTCGTTACAGGCCTCAAAATTAAAATAATGAAGATAAATAAATAAAAAGGTAAATCTATTAAGGACGCAGTAGAGAATAAGCCACATCCATAATATCTTCTTCTATACGAGGGTAAGTAGCGTGTTTTGATAAAACGCTTCTGCATATATCTATTGCCTTTACGTAATCGCCACCCTTTAAGTAGTTGAATGCCAATTTGTATCCTACACCAGGATCACTTTCGTGAACCAGCTTCCACGCATTCTGATAGCTCGAAGAAGCTTGCTTATGATTCTGCTGGCGCTCATATATCATTCCTAAGGAATCCCATGCAGTCCCGCACCCTTTGTTATTGTCGATAACCTTTTTCAACGTTTCACACGCTTCGTCAAAATTCTTTGCTTTCAGATCCATGTGTGCGGAAAGGAGTTGAGCTCGCTCAAAAGACTCAGCATGTTTCGAATCTCTTGAAGTTGTCAAAATGCGTTGAAGAACCTTTCTCGCAATGGTCTCTTGTTTGTTCAAGTACAGCGCGATAGATAAGGCTAAGAAAGCTGGAACATTTACAACTTTCACTTCCAAAGCGGAAGCAAGGGTTGCCTGAGTTGGATCCACTATTTCCACCGCATTCAAAAGTAATGCATCATCTTCATCCATTTCTTCATTACTCACCAATTTCCGGTCTTGCTGTGACATTTCATCATCTTTACTTTCTTGAGAGTGATGAATGATTTCTAAACATATTTTGACTGCTTTTTCTATTTCTGGTCGTTGCTTGCTAGTCATCAAGCAATAAGCGTGCAATAACTTGCGCGATTCACCAATGGGAAGCTGAAGCAACAACGACTCTGCACTTTTCCTATTATCGGACTTCTCATCCAAGACCCACGAATCAATCCACATATCTTCAGCAGTAGGAACTAAATAGATCTCTATCATCTTTTTTATAGCTTTAGCACTCCAGGGGTTGTCTGAAGGCAGTCTGGCGTTATTCAGATGTTTAAGTGCTTCCACGTTATCGTTGTTGTAGAACTCATACAGACCCCGTGCATAGCTTAGCCCAGGGTCAGGATGGTGTCCCAATGCTAATTTCCCACCAGCAAGCTCAATCCAGGACTGAGCTTCGCTAAGGCGACCAGCGCGATGCAACAAAATGATGTACTGCACAAGTGCTTTGTAATTGTTGTGTTTCTTCTCCAATAAAAACTTAAAGTGCTGAGCCGCCTCGTCAGAGCGGTCCTTACGGATCATCAAATCCGCTAATATAATAACGGCGTCTTCGCAACTTGGATTCATCTTTAGAATAGCAGCGCACTGCTGTTCGCATTGTTCCACTTCTTCACTACTGAGGAGCAGTCTTGCCATGCACACCATGGCTTGCTCATGAGCATCATCAAACTTGAGAGCCTCTGCAAAGCATTCCTTTGCTTTCGCTTCATCATTATCTTCAGCGTAAAACTTTCCAAGTTCAGTGCTTATCGTGGCCATGATATTCTTCTGCTGAAGCATTGTTTCCCTCGATTCATTTCGAATTTTACTTTCCAGAACGTGAAACTGATAGGTCCGGGCTTGTTGAAGAGCGTCAACAGCTTCTTTATTTCTATTCTGCCCTCGCAATATTTTAAAGATGATCAACGTACAGTTAACCCTTTCAATAGCAGTTTTTAAGTCTTCTTCTGCATCTGGGTCTTTAGAGTAAATGGGAGCTTGGTACAAAAACTCCAATGCCTTTTCCACATCGTCCAATCGCCAAAGTAGCATAGCTAAGTCCGCTCGAACATTGAAAAGGTTTTCATCCCCCCGTAAAGCGTCAATGTAATATTTCACTGCTTGCTGATACTTGTGAGTCGCCACCATAGCTCTTCCGATGCGCACGAGCAAATCACTATTCTTTGGGGCGAGTGCTTTAGCTTTCTCGTACGCAGCGATGGCCTTTTCCGGTTCTTGAATAGTTGTATACGCCTCCGCTAGTTGAACAAAGCTTTGTGCTGTTGGCAATTCACGTGTCATTTCCTCAAAGCATTCCGCATATTTCACATAATTTTGCCTTTGAGTTAAATATAACTTAGCCATTTGTGTTCTAGCAGCAATGTAGTGGTCGCTTTCATGCGACACTTCTCGAAGCATTTCAATACTTTTGTCAACATCAGTGCGAGCAAGAAGCATCGCTTGAGCAATGGTTACGCGTGCCGACTGTGCAGTATCCCGAAAAAGAACAGCTGCTTCAGAAAGTGCTTTACGGGCTTCATCTGTGTCTCTTAGTTTTAAGTGAACTTGAGCAATTTGAAGATACAGTGTCACGTGCTCATTCACAGTAAGAGGTTGAATGGGACGACCCTTTTCCGTAACACGTTGAGGGTTGTTCACAATTTTTAATGCTAACTGAAACGCTTCCAATGCCTGTGGAGCCCTGTTTGTCATGGATAAAATGATCCCGTGTAGAAGGTTGTAGTAAGGCTGATCCTTTACTTCGAAATCCAGTGTCAGCGCCTGCTCAAGAGCAAGATTAGCAACTTTGATATCTCCTACATACTGGCAGATCTGTGCAGAAAGCAAGTAAGCCTCTGGAAGTGGATGCTCATGTCTCAAGCACCCTTTGATCAATGTTTGGGCTTTACTCAAATTACCGGAGACAAATTGTAATTGGGATAACAGGAGCTGAGCTGCAGTGCATCCCGGTACGTGGCGCACTAACAATTCAAGGTGAGCACTGCATTTCTCAGATATTGGGTCTTCTCTTCGAAAAGCCTGATCCGGAGGTTCATTTCTTCCATGCTGCATGTATTCCTTAGCAACTGTAATCATTAATGGCACATTAAGCTTGACATACAAGTCCAGATCATTGCCATTAGGAGAACTAATGTCCTGCCGTATCGCATTTGCTGCATCATCCAGGGCAGCGAGAGCAAGCTTTTGGTCCTTCTTCAGCCGCCACGCAATCTTGGCATTCAACAGAGAAAGCTCCGCATTTCTCTCATTGACCGGCTGAAGTTGGTTGCAGCTGTCAATTTTCTTAGATGCACTTTCTAGTTGTCCAAGAAAAATTTCACAATTAGCAGTGCCAATTAAAGGTCCCAATGAGTCTGTCATTCCAGAAGCCTTTTGAAAAGTGATAAGGGCAGCTTTGTAATCGCCTCGGTACATTTGTTGATATCCAACTTCACACACGTAGTCTCCATTTTTTGGATCTAAAATGCAAGCTTGCTCAGCAAACTTCGATGTTGCACTTAACAGTTGGAGATTATCTGCACTCAGACGAGAAAACGCCCGAGCAAACGCGAAAATGAGAGGAGCATTTCGTGGTTCTTTCATTTCGACAGCAGTATACAAAGATTTAAGATTAGTTGTAGCCACGGTGTAATGTGAATCCTTCACTAACGCTTGAAGTGCTTCTAAAGCAATGGCTTCCACATTATTTTTCTCTCGGGACAATATTCTGTTTGTTGTTTCCAGTGCCTGATCCCAATCCTCTGCACTCATCAGCAGTCTTGCCTTGACCACCAGTGCTGGGGTAAAGGACGGATATCCAACAATGATCTTATTCAAAAGTTCCTGCGCTGGTGCAAAGTTGTACTTTCTTTCATAATATGCAACTCGTCCTAAAGCTGCATTAACATCTACTTTGCCCCCAGATTCCATGTCCAGAACCTTTTGAAATAGTGAACCACACTTTTCGAGCCATGCACTTCGTCCTGACAGAAAATCAATCCAACTTTTGATAGTCGCAAAGTTTGTATATTCATCGGTATGCTCCAATGCAGTGGAATCCTGAAAACGAAGAAGAATTTCCCGAGCTCCATTAAGATCCCCCGACGCCCAGGAAATGGCGGCAGCTTGAACCCAGCTGCTCACATCACCCTCGTACCTTGTATCTCCCAATTTCATTTCCGTCTGATCCACACCCTTCTCGTCGTGGTTTCTTTTATACACTATTAGCTGTCCCACAAGAGCTGGAATGAACGTCGACCGCTTTGATTCAGCCGCCTTGTATTCTCTTACTGCTTCGTTCACAAGCCCCTGTTGATCTAAGCACACGCCTCTCCATACCCTGAAAAGCCAATCATCAGTAGCATTAATAACGGATGTACACAACTCTTCTGCATGATGCCAATAACGCTCTCGCACATAAAAAAGTAAATAAGCAAACTGGGTACGAGCCTCGGTCATAATTTAGTCTTTCCTCAATTACTTATCTTGTCCAAATAAGG
>JASAOA010001669.1:0-35610 GCA_030849815.1 Vickermania spadyakhi | reverse complement strand
CACTCTAGTCTTTTGGACCAAATACAGATCCGTCCGGCGCCTTAGCCGCTTGCCACTGCTTTGCAAAAACTTTTTCTGCGCTACCATTTCCAGGCTTTGAGAAGAAGTGGCTGCAACTTGCCTGGCTTTTTCTGCCCTCAGTGAGTTCTCGCTTCTTCTCCGCTTCTTTCGCCTTCTGCTTCCACTGCTCAACGTCCTTCCTCAAGGCGAGATTCTCCTCCTCCAGGCTACTCTTCTCTCTCCGTGAACCGTCGCCGCGGAAGAGAGCATTCATGTTGACCTCATCTATGCGATAGAACTCCTCGATCTTCATGGCGCTCGTCTGGGGCTCAGCGGAACCCCCTTCCAAAATGTGTCGGTGGCAGGCGATGATGTCCGCATTCACTGAACGGCACATGAGAGGAAGGAACAAAGGGAAAGGCAGCTTTTCCAGAAACTGGCCGTGGAGGTGCAGGTCACCACTGTCCATGTTTGGGGCGATCGCTCCGAAATTATGAACCTGAAAGCGGGACATACCGGGACAGCGAAGGATAAGGGCGGCTAAGAGGCGCTGGGCGTCCTCTGCAAGCCCTTCATAGAACAGAAGGTACTGGAGAGCAAGCACTTCAAAAGGAAACAGTGAAGCCTCCTTCGCCTTCACGTACACCTCCTGCTGTAGAATTCAGCCGTCTTGACATCATTTAGCAGAGCTTTGAAAGACTTTTGGTAAGTGGGCATTGGACCTCGCCATGGTGCTGTCGCGAAGGCCAACTGCTGCGCGAAAAAATCCGCGTGGGGATTGAAGTCAATGTTCGCATTGACTCTGGCAGGGGCTGACGACGATCGAACACCCTGCAGAACCGCCTGGGCCTGCTGTTGGTGCTGCTTGACGGTCAGCGTGCCTACTGCGAACGCCCAGTTCAGCGTGTTCAACGCTGCATATGGGCCAGCGCAATCCATTGAAGAAGGGTTTTTTTTTTTTTTGAAGGTGCGAACCACGAAAGACTTGAGGCTATGTGTCATTGTAAGATATAAAAGATAAGTATATAATGTAAGAGAGGCAATGGAGAACATAGCATACCTTTTAGTGGAAGTCAAGTCAAGCGCATTAACCAAGAGTTCATGGAAAGCAATAAAGATAAAGAAATTTCTTCTGAGACATTATTGTACTTTGTTCGACGTCAAATTTCTTCTTGGGAAATAACGAATAACCATAACTTCACACAGATGCGTTTACTAGGCCTCCGCCATAAGGCATTCTAGCCGGCGTTCCCCATCGCCTCCCCCAAAACTATATATTTTGCCATATGCCCATGTTGCAAGGAAACCGGCCCCTCCGCCTATCACGGGCTCGCGCTTTCAAAAAGAAATAAAAGAGAATAGGAATAAGAAATGAATTTCTTCGAAAAGGTGGTGGTAGGTCAATTTGGTTTCTCTTACTTTATTTTCTTTTTATAGTAGTGGGTATTTGCGCGTCACCCCTTCGGTTTTGCATTGGGGACCGCGCCGCGTTTCTTTATTTTCAGACCCGGTGGATCGACGAAAGTTTTCTCCATTTGAATATTTCATAATCCAGCATTTGCAATACTTGTTGTTTTTTTTTTTTTTCTTTTAATGCAGACATTGCACAACCAGAAGATTATTTTACGCAATGGCGTGTTTTTTTCGAGAAGCTGATAAAAACCAATTGGTTTACCGGCTCTGGAGGCCCCCTTTTTCGGTTTTCCAAAGGCACAGGAATTGGAAAAGATGTAGTTTCACTTTGTGGCTGAGGTGCTTTCTCCGTACGCATCAGCATGCACAACATGACAGCAATAGTTCTCCGTTTTTCCTTTTTTGTCAGAACTATCTTTCTTAGAACCGCATAATCAACACACCAAAGGCAAACGCCAGCAGCGAAAGCGCATATTTTTTTTTCCACAATTTGATGGAGACGGCGGGCCCCGCACGCCAAGTAGCCCGTCCCACATTCGCCATCTCCCCGCCTGCCCACCTGGGAATCGGGCACTATGGATTCGCAGCCTTCCAAAATCCCAATGAGGAAATGCCATACGATATGCCTCCCGCGCCACATGCTACTTTCTCCGCAGCGGCCCATGGCCAAAGATCTTCCCTTTTTCCGGGGCCCCTGCAATACAAAAAAAAAAAAAATACAGATATATATAACAATAAATAAAAGAAACCCAGGAGAAAACATATAAACAAGACATCGCCGGATGATGGCTGGCGGCTACTTTTGGCTTGGATTGCACCGGATCGATGGCAATATTCCGACGGATAGGGAAAATGGAAAAAAGAAAACGGAAATAGTAAATTATCGATGATGGTTATTGGAATTTTGCTAACGACACTGCAAGTTGTTGCTTTAGAACTTTGGCGCCTAGAGAAAGAACCTGAAGGCTTCCGTGAATCGGAAAAGTTGGGCCCACCTATATTTTGACTTTTAACACCAGTTTGGAGCTGCTTCCGAACGGCCTGCCCCTTCTCCATGCCACATCCCACTCCATTATCAATTATCCATTGGCAAGCACATCTATCTGCCTATCTGTATCTTGGCTTCCAAATAACCTTATCGTTTTTAATGCATCCAAAGCAGCAGCGGAAGAAATGGGTGTAGTGGGAAAAGCACTGGCTGTCAATGAGGGTGACTACCTTCATTGACTTCAGAGCAGTAGAGTATTTTCAGAAAGCACAGTCCAAATGAAATTGTCTTACTTCCCACAAATCTTTTCTCTATTCTTTAGACACACCTGCGAAATATGAGCCGAAACTCCGGTGATCTCTGAGGTATTCTGGTTTCCACACTGCAATGACACACAGATGAGAAAACTGTGGTGCATCATTGGGCATAGGTTGGAAGGAAGTTCTGGATGTCACTAATAGTTTTATTCTATTTTTTGTTTAGGTTCGCTTGCTTTTTCGCGTTTGAGCTTTTGGCTAAGCTTACTCAAAACTCCACGAAACAAGACAGAAAGCTTTCTGTGTGTTTTATCTCTTCTCTCTTGAGTTCGCCAAGACACCTAAGACCTTTCCTGCTGTTTGGAAAACACTTTTTTGTTACAAGCGCTTGATTTTTTCTACGGTCTAACAAAATACATATTTTTGAAAGGCAGGACAAAAAACAAAAAATCATGTCAGTCGGCATCTCCCATCTGTATTTTTACTTAGCACGTTTCAGGGACGAGTTAAGCGGCAGAGCTCTAAGCTAAGTTACGCGGCATTGTTAAGTTAAGTTAAGCTTTCTAAGTTAAGTGGCAGAGCTCGACGAGTTAGCTCGTTATTTTTGATGATGATGTTTCTTTGATTATTAGATAGACATACCTCGGTTAGGTTTAAACTACATTGAGAAGAAAAAAAAAGAATAAAAGGTGCAGTCGGAAGTTACATTGCATTGGATAGCATGCTCATATGAAAAATCTTTTAAAACCAGCGAATTAATTACTTTTAAGTTTTATATTTTGTCTTCATCAGTGCATATAGAAAAAACAGTGTGTTGCGATGTGCAAAGAAAAATTCCCGTTGAGTGTCGGGGGTGGGTGGGAGGATTTCTAAAAGAATCACTTTCTTTTCTGAAAAAAGAGCTAAAAATCTTAATAATATAGGAAAGAAAAGAAAGAATATATTCATACGAGCGTGACAGAAAATGACTCATTTTCTTCTATCCATCTTTCCTTCCATTACCTCCTTTCTTATCATTCACTACACAAGCTTCAAAAAAAAAGTGCAGTGAGGTATTTCAAGGGTGTCTACGCAAGAAGAGCTTCATGCTATGGAGGAGATCTAGATAAAAATGGTTAAAGAAACTCTTTTCCTCTCGAAAATCCGCAATATTTTTGACATTTTCACCAACTCCATTCTTCATCATGTGATTGGCATCAGCAAATAACGGGAAAGTCGTCAGAAAGGAAATATACAAAAACAGAACATTTTAAAATATTTACAGCAAAGTAAATTTCAATAAACACTAACGAACAAACATTTCATCTACCATTGTAGATCATGGAACGGTAGCGTAACGTCACGCTTTGAAGCGCAAGTCCCCTGGGACTATATTCTGTCCATCGATGGCGGACGTGAGCACTACTTTTGCTGGTAAGTAGACGCTAGCTTGAGATGAAAAGTTGGGAAACGAAATTTCAAAAAACGTCGTCGTCTCCATCATGGGGGTGCGAAGGGTAGGCATTGGGGACGCTTTGCCATGCACGTACTTCTCACTCGCAAAGGAACCACACACCGGTATCAGCACGTCCGTGTGCGCCTCCTGACCTGGCTTGATAGGAGGCTGAATGCTGAAAACCTGTGACGCCAGGCGCTGCTCCATGGTGAGGTTCATCGCCACGACCTTCTGGATTAAGTCCAGCCGCACCCAGTCCAGTGGCTTCTCCGACCTGTTTTGCATCTTCAACCGGACCTGAAACTCTCTAGAAGTAGATGGAAACTGTCCTGGTGGTGGGCTGACCACCAGTTGGGGCGTATACGTCCCGCACGGTGGCAGTGGGGGAGGCACAGCAGGCACTGCCACATTAAAATGCCCATTCACTGGCAGCGCCACCACGCTCTGCAACAGCATCACGTTGGTTAACAGAATACTAGTGTCCGATCGGGAATTTTTGCCCCAGAAGCAACATCCGCTTGTGTCCTTCGTTTCCAACGGAAGAGGGGTGTGCTCCTGTAGAACGATGGGCTCCATTCGGCACGAGTCGTATAAGCACCGCGGGATGGCGGGAGCCACCACCACCATCAACTCCTGCTCCGCATCGACTCCGTACGTGGTCTCCACAGCAGCTTTCAGGTGGTACTCCAGATTCGCCTCACCCATCATGTCCTTGTTGGGGAGGACAAACGGGATGTGATACGACGGCGGGGACTCCGCTGGAATGGTGACGGTGAAGGGCACGACGAAGCTTCCCGGCTCCAGCTGCAACGACGGAGCATTCACCCCAGTGGGGTCCACCACGTTGGGCTTACACAGCACGTACTCCTTCTCGTAATGGATTTCTTCATACTCATCCTTGTTCGTGGTATCTGTGTACCCACCGGAGAAATACTCGCGTGTAAGCGTCTGCACCACCACGCGCTCGATTCCGGAGACTTTGAGCACGACACGGTTGCACGTCAAACGCTGAAGCACATCCACCTGAAGTTCCCCCGTGACATCACCACCGGGAGTAACAAAGTTGCCCGCACGCATCACCATTCGTATCGCGTGTGGATTGTAGCAGGCCATTCTACTGGAGGGGGAGGAGGGGGGGAGGTCAATAAAGTTCAGGAATCAAAGCGAAGGCGTCTATGCGGAACCCACCATGCAATCACTGAAAGGAGGACTGCCAAGGAAGATAAAGATGTTGCTCAATAAGAGAGATCTCTCTGGAGTAAGTTTCAAAGGGAAAATAATTAATAGAAGAGAAGGAAATAGTAATCATGATAACTCGTCAACAAAAAAGAAGAAGTGATGATTCAACGCGAATGAGAAGCAAGCGGAAAAAAAAGGTTCTTAAAAGCGCTGTGGGGGTTGTTACAGATCGGAATCGAAAGAAAACGTGTCTCTTTACGACTACAGATTATTATTTTTTCATTCGATTTTGCCATATTTTTTTTCCCTTTTCTACGGAATACTGAATCTTACACTCCTTTTAGATAAACGTAGTAATTCAAAGAATGAGAGGAGAAAGAGGAGAGACAAAGGCATAAAGTCTTGCGTTTTACTCCAATTTCTTAATCAGCGATTAGTCTTTTTTGCAATCTCTCTTTTTCTCTTTGTGTGTATCGATCTCACAGGAAGGGTGCGGAAGGAACGAGTTGGCGCCTTCATAGGAACACGGAAATGCGCTTTGTGCTTCATCAGCAAGCAGGAAACACAGAAGATATAGCCATTGAAGGTGAGCAGCAAAGTCCAGCAAGTGGTTCGCCTCATTCAGGAACGTCATGCCATCTCCAGGAACACACGCTGTGTGAGAGTTTTTCAAAGACAGCTGGAAGCAGTGCTTTTTCCGTCGGTATTCGTCCGTCCGGACACACACATCAACAGGAGAGGACTGGAGCAAAATCTCACAAGGGGGTTCGTTCTGCGTCGGTAATCGAAGATACGTGGGACAGAAGTCGATCAGCTTACTGGTCTTCAAGCACGAGAAAAAATAATAATTCTGCAGAGCCAGAGGAGGTCAGCTGTAAATTGTACGAAGGGAGTAAAGTCCAGTCATTAGATAGACGTACTTCATATCCGTTTCCATCCTCAGTCGCTATACTGCCTTTTCATCGCAGAATTCGAAGCGTATTAACGCGTTCCGCTCCTCCGTGATCATGACATCAAAAGGTACGCTCTCCACTTCATCAGCAGAACAACTAAAGTTTGGCACAAGCATCGACAAGAGCAACCATTGTCGACACATAGCAACAGCATAGAAGAATAAATATTTCGACGATTTATGAAATACGATAACATGTGGAAAAAGGATGCCGTATAAATCAAAATTTCAACGCACAAAAGTGAATGAGTACCAAACTTCAAGAATGATACACGCAGCGAAAATTAATTTCATTTTTTGATTATTATTTTTTTCAGAAATGCAATGAACACATCTCACTATTTATAAATACTTAAAACATATATCGTTTTCCAACAAGAAGGGGGCTGGGGAAGTAAAACTGAAGGTAGTTTAGTTAAATAGATGCGTGGTTCACCCCGCAGATGTCAGTCTCCTTTGTAAGTCCAAGAGAAAGCCCAACATTATTGTCACGTAGTGGGCCCCTGTCTTCGTCACTGAGCGCACCATCCCTCTTTCTTGCTGAGAGGAAACAGGAAATCTAAAACCAGGAAGCTGCGCGGTGGAACTCCGCTCTTCTCCAACGCACAGCGGAATTCAAATACACAAAAAAAAAATTAACATATTTTGACAGAAAAATAGAAACATCAAAAGAAATTAGTGAAATAGAATTCTTTTTTAGAATTCTTTTTTGGAAGTATAAGGAAGACGCACATATATTTAACGAGATGACGGCTTCTCATATTGCACTCAAATACATAAATCCTTGATAACACACGTAAAAGAGCTTCGGCAGATCTTCGAAAAAAAAAAAAACAGTTGGGATTAACGGAAAAAAAATGAAATTTGAAAAACTGTGAAAACAGAGAGGGGGGGTAGAAGGGAGGTAAACCAAATAGACATTTTTTGTTTTAAAAGGTTTTTATTTCATTACTAAATTATAAGCTTTGCTCTACTTGAAAAAATACGTTAGGTGCCACCTTGTCTGAGCTCCACCGATGGGAATAACAAATGTCCATCTCTCTCTACGAGTAGCACATTTCGAGCAACAACAACAAACAAAAAAAAAAAATATCAAGGATGTCACTTAAGCATGGCAAGACCTCCACAAAAACAAACAAAGCCACAGAAACAACACCTTCTATTCTAAAGTTCACAGGCGGGGCCCATCCGCTCCCTTAGCTCCTTCGCTGTGACTCAAAACGTCCTGTTCTCTGGAACTGAGAGAAATGTCGCTCAACGTGTGGTCGGACGTCGCCACTGGCATTGGGTGGACCTCCTCCAGCTCGCTCTCCGCACACGTGATCCACCGGTGACACAGCAGTTCTCCTGCTGTCCATCGGCCTCGGGGCTCCCGTTCAAAGCAGTGCAGCAGAAAATCTTGTAGTGGCTCTGGATCATGCGGACAGATTCCGGTGAAAGCAACCGGAGATGCGGAGGAACGCTGGTTCGTAGGGCTCCCTCCGCTGTCTCCACCCCTCCACTTCCCTGAACGCCGGCGGAGCATCTGCCAAACGGTGCAGCCCAATGCCCAGACATCGACTGAAAAACTAAGCGAGAAGTGTTCCTCCTCAAACACTTCCGGAGCGATGAACAGGGGGGTCCCCGCCACCGAATGATCGTCCACCTTATCGCTCTTGAGGTTCTTGCTGCACCCAAAGTCCGTCAGCTTCACCACCCCATCCGCTGTCAGAAGCACATTTGCTGGCTTCAGATCACGGTGCACCACCTGGTTCCGGTGCAAGTACACCAAACCTTCCAGCATTTGTTTGGTAAAGCATCGAATGACCGACATCGTGAATTTTTGTGGCCGCATCACCAAGTAGTCCTCTAAACTCCCCGGACAGTCGTTGAAGCCAGGGCAGTACTCCATGAAGATCTGCAGCTGCTTGGTCTGATTGGACACCGTGACGACTTTCGCGCCGAAGAATTTAACGATGTTCTTGTGTCGGAGGTGTCGCATAATCTCCATCTCATCCAGCAGTATTCGATTGACCTGATCCAGCCCACACGAGATCGAGCGATAATTCGGTATTTTCACCGCCACCAGCGACTCATTGGGTAATTTCCCTAAATAGACGACGCCGAAATTTCCGTGGCCGAGTTCTCGCAGGTTACGCCACCGGATGTCTCCCGTGCTTTGGACCTCACGCACTCCGCGATGAAAGAGTACGCGATCGCTCCGGATTCGGAATGCGCGTCCAATAAAGCCACCCACCGGCTCAAAACGCTGCTGGTCCTCTTCACTCAGCTGATCCCAGTCCTCCAAAGTGATTCGGCGTGTGATCGGTATCGGCTCCTGCTTGTTCTGGAAATGCGGCAGCTCCTTCACGATGGGCCACACCACATGCAGCAGGTCGTACTCCGCCGCATACGCAAAGAAGTCGTGGCCAAACCAATCTCGCTCTTCCCAATCGACCTTATCGCCTGGCCTATTCTGAGCGATGCGGTTCACCACGGCGGTCAGCATTTCCAACGCCATTCCGGCGTTGTGCGCAAATGTGAAAATGCCCATGAACACCCCTTTGCCGTTCTCATCCAGCGTGAAGTCGACAGGGTGAGGGGTCTCCATACACGCCGCTACACATTCAGGATGGCAATTGAGCACGAAAAGCGCGAGGGGATACATGTAAAGAATAGATTGGTGCTGCACTCTGGCGCCCCTTTGGATGGATGCTCGGATATTCTCCATACTGATGGGGTACTGAACAGAAAGTTTCCGTAGTTCAGCGGTGGGGGGGTCGACAAAACCTTTCAGAGGCATAAAGCGGCGCTGCTCGTCCGCACTGAGTTGTGCCCAGTCCGACTCACACAGAGGAAGTTGAATTGGTATGGGGCCTTCCTTGTACTTGAAATACGGGACCTCTTTGAGTACCGGCCACAGAATGTGCAGAAGGGATTGATCCGCTGCATGCGAGAGAAAGCTAAAGGCTTCTTCTACACTGTACGCGAACTCCCAGTCGATCTTGTCTCCATCGATTTGTCTCGCGAGTCTGTTCAAGAGGGAACACAGCAGTGTCTTTGCCTCCTTCTCGGTGCGGCGTACGCAAACATACATGAGAGCACAAGAAACAAAAACACGCTGATGCCCATCCTTCATGTGGTTAAACGTCCATCGCAAATAGCGAGCACTGAAGTCCATCGGCTGGCTTGTGGAGAGGCAGGCGTGGAAACAGTCCAGTCTTCCCGTCGAGGCAAACAGCAAATACGAAGGCAAGGTGTCCAATTTCTGAGGGGAGGCGTACATCACATCCGCACCGGCCTTTACCAGCTTCAGTACAGCCTTCACATTATGACTTCCTTCCTTGGCGAGTCGAAACAATTCCTCTGTGGGGTTCACAGCAGCGATGTCCTTCGAAGCGCTTACATCGCAGCGGAAGGGCGTCTGAAACGCGTGCAGAACTGAAGAAAAGCCTAAAGGCATCTTGGAGAATTGTCCTTTATTGCTGTTCTCAGCAACAGAAATATATATATATATATATATATATATATATATTCTAATGGGAAGAAAAAAAAGACTTTTTGTAAAGTAGAACAGAAGTTCGATCAATAACTACGCTTCTATATGTATGTATGTTGAGCTTTCTATATTCAGTGATGAAACAGCTCTGATCAACGGGAGGGGTTGCTATACCGTACGTTACTCATATCACTGGCCACACGTATGAATGCTGTGGGATGTCCCCGTAAGGCGGTGTCGGCCCGCTGCAGCGAGTTAGAAACAAAATGGAGTTTAATGAGTTGAAAGGAGAGAAATTAAACACAAATATCGATGAGTCGTACCTCGAGCGTTATGCAAAAGAATATTATACTATACAATACGGTACTTCCCCGAGATTCTGTGTGTATCCTCTTCTTTTATTGTGTTTTTTAACTAAAATAAAAGTAAATTAAATAAAATTTAACTTTTGTTTTTCTGTACGTGACTTCTTGATTCTTGAATTCTAAAAACCTATAGAGGTATACATACTAAATGATCAATCACGAGAGTGTAATAAGAGAGAAAAAATTGAAGAACACTAACCAGTACATATAAAAAAGAGCTACAGTACGAGAGAATAGAATGAGAAGCGTGACACTGATTATTCTTTCAACGGATGCATGACAAGAAAGTAAATACATAATGGTTAATGATTCATTGCGCCAAAGGCGCCGCCCTTTTAGGGATACTAAAAGAAATAAAAATAAAATTCTTTTTTTTTGTGTTGTCTTAAATTAATTTTTTTTACGGTCGAAGTCGAGGACCAGTTCCCTGTCCTCTACTAAACACTTTTCGGCTTCATCGGCTAAACCAAAGGGGCCTTAGGCATAGGGATAATGAATTGAATCACAATACCTAAAAGACGAAAACATGAAAGAAACTCCCGCTGCGACTGAGAGCTTCTCGAGCGCTACACACTCTCAATCTCAACCCCACAGGAATCCATGGACAAGAGTCGTTCATCGTCAAAAGATCACTATGCCATGGTGTTCAAGAGACATGCCATTTTTGAGCGCTGCAGTGCCATTTAAATATATATTTATACAAAAAAAACTACTGCACTCTCTTCTCATGTGGCAGAGATCGTGACCCTCTGCGTGCGCCAAGGTAGGCCACTCGGACTTCCTTTCACAGGTTTTAATGCAAATGCATACAATATATTTCTTCTCATTCTACTTTCACTTCCACCTCTCCAGCAGAGAGTGAACTATCATCAGCACCCGCACCAGCCACCTCAGCCTCTTTAGCGGGGCCACTTGAGGTCTCTACTTCCACAGCGCACTCCTCCAACTCATAATCTGCATAAAACATCCACGGGTGCTGCAGCAGCTGCTCCGCCGTCCAGCGCTTCGAAGCATCACGGTTAAAGCACTTGGAGAAGAAGTCGTGCAGAGCCTCGGGGCACGGGTCCGGCACTCCACTCGGTATTTCCTGCGAGTGCGCAATCTTCCACACCAGCTGCACCTGGTTCAGATCATCAACCCAGGGCACACGACCAAGCAGTGCGATCACCGTGCACCCAAGCGACCAGATGTCCGCTGAGGGACCGTACTCCTTGTCAGCAGCCTCCACAAGCACCTCAGGCGCTATGAACATCGGAGTGCCAGCCAGCGTACGGCACACCTCACCATCCTTCAGGCTCTTGCTGCACCCAAAGTCCGTCAGCTTCAGCGTTCCGTCAGACGTCAGTAGCACATTCTCCGGCTTCAGGTCACGGTGCACTACCTTGTTCCGGTGTAAGTAGGCCAGGCCTTCCAGGATCTGCTTCGTGTAGCTCCGAACCACAGGCATCGTGAACTTTTCTCGTTTCTCACTGAGTAGCGTGTAGAGGCTACCAGGGCAGTCCGGGAGGCCAGGGCAGTACTCCATAAAGATTTGCATTTTCTTTTTGGAACTAGATAACTGCCACAGCTTCGCCCCGTAAAACTCCACGATGTTCTTGTGTCGGAGGTGTCGCATGATCTCCATCTCATCCAGCAGCATCCGGTGAAGTCGCGCTGCTGCTTCCCTCCCATCTCTCTCATGCAGCTCCTTGAGCGCCACACGCTCTCCATTATTAAGCAGTACACTGTACACCACCCCAAAAGCACCAGAGCCAATTTCCATTTCCTTCCTATAAGCAACGTCTTGTGAACATTTAATGACTTGACGATCAGCTGACAAAATTACTCGATCACTTCGAATACGAAATGCTTTTCCTACGAAGCCATCTAGCGGAGCAAAACGCTGATGGTCCTCTTCACTGAGCTGATCCCAGTCCTCCAAAGTGATTCGGCGTGTGATCGGTATCGGCTCCTGCTTGTTCTGGAAGTGCGGCAGCTCCTTCACGATGGGCCACACCACATGCAGCAGGTCGTACTCCGCCGCATACGCAAAGAAGTCGTGACCATAGCTATCCCGTTGCTCCCAGTCTACCGTATCGCCGGGTCGATCCTCTGCGATGCGCTTGACAACAGCGTGGAAGAGTTCTGCGGTGACGAGCTCTGAATGGCCCATTCGGCAAATAGACACGCAGATGTTCCGGTCGATAGAGTCCGGCGTGAAGCGAATCGGAAACGGGGTTTCCATGGCTAGCTCCACTCCGGGAAGCTCCGCAAAATCAATAAATGTGAGCAGTGGCTGAACGGAGGTCTTGGAAGGGATCAAGATACGCCCGCCTTGCCACACGCAGCGCCGGATCGCATCAAAGTCACGGGGGAAGTGCTGAGAGAGTCGGCAAAGCTCCGCGGTGGCGTCATCCATGAAGCCATCTGCGACCTGGAAGCGCTTCTGGTCCTCACGGCTGAGTTGGACCCAGTCGGACTCGCACACCGGGGCTTGAAGGGGTATAGGGCCCTTCCCGTCTTGAAAGTGCGGCAAGTGCTTCAAAAGGGGCCAGAGCACATGCAGGTGTTGGTGTCGGGCGGCGTAGGACACAAAATTACACTCCTGAGGGACCCAACACACACGATCCCAGTCGATCTGGTCCCCTGGAACAGCTCTAGACAGGCGCCGAAGCATCGCTTGGAGAAGTGTGGTGGCATCCATTGGATGGCGGAACGCACAGACGTACACTAGCGGGCCCGAAAAAAAGTACTCGGCACGGCCCGCATCGAGAGAATGCCGAATAAATCGTAAATAACGAGCACTAAAGTCGATCGGGTGTGAGGTCTCCAAGCAGGCGACGAAGCATTCCACATTACCCGAAGACGCCAATCGAATGTACGAGGGTAACGCGATATCATCGGCAGCCGGGCGATACGACACATCGGCGCCACGACTCACCAGCCGCTGGACCGCCTGTAGGTTCGGGGCCCACTCCTGCGAGAGTTGGTACAGCGCCTCTGTAGGGTTCTGTCGATGTGTAGGGTGGTCCTCATTCGCGACGTCCTTCTCGATGACGGCGCTCCCACCGCACTGAAAGAGCCTCCGAAGCTTCTGAAGGAAGGAAGATGATGGCATTGAATGAACCGAACCTAAAACTTTAAAAATGTGCGAGATGTTTGTTGTTCTGTTTCACTGCTACGCAACCTGACCGAAGACACGTAGGATCTTCAATCAGGTAGGATGTTCTTTGGAAGGGTTTTTCGCAGCCTGGTCTTAACGACTACACTGGATCAACATCCTAACCGAAACGACAGATAATAAACAACTCGAAATTCCTTGCGAACGCAACTCTCCCTTTCAAAAAAAAAAAGAATTAAAATGATCGTACAACTAAATAAAGCAAAGCAGTATAGAGCGAGCTAAAGAGCACCAACGTGAAACTCAGCGAGGACCACTTTCCCCACAAACACCGACTAAAAAGACAAAAACTATGCTTCTACCGCTATTTACCAAAGCAGCAATGAAAACCTGTTAAATATCAACTAATCGAAATAGTAGTTCAACCTAAAAAACAACATAAACCACAAAACAAAAAGAAAACTAAATAAAGCACATCTTCACAGAAAAACATATCACCCACCACTCTGCGCCATATAGCATCACCAAGAATATCATTCTTCAAAAAAAAAAAAAAAAAAAAAAAAAAAAATAGATGTCATTACGCATCTATTTCTTATCTTTCATCATCCAGCACTAAACAAAAAAATAATTCCATTCACTGAACCAAAAGGCGTCTGTCATTTTCCGCAACGCCACCCACGCTTTCCACCTACTACACCATCCTCACCATTACATCCTCCCCTGACACACTCGCGTCACCGCAGCGCTGACGCACTCCTCCAACTCATAATCTGCGTAAAATAATCCAATCACAATTATAAAAACTTTTTAAAAAATACAGAATGCAAAAACACAAATATATAGAGTATATATAAACATAAATATATAAGTATACTGAAACAAACAACGCAAAATTCTTCTTTTTCCATACAAATCATGTCAGCTACTCCGTCTAAGCGATGTGACTATCACTCGTTAGTCCAAAACTTATTATTGCCTTGACACCTTCACCTCGACATCCTCCACACAGACCGCGGCACTGGACGACTCCGCCACAAGCACCTCCTCCAGCTCGCTCTCCGCACACGTCATCCACCGGTGCTGCAGCAGCTGCTCCGCCGTCCAGCGCTTCGAGGCATCACGGTTAAAGCACTTGGTGAGGAAGTCGTGCAGGTCTTTCGGGCACGGGTCTGGAATACCAATAGGGAGCTCGTTGGAATAGGCGATCGCCCACATGAGTTCTTCGTCATGGCACACACCAGACCACGGGGAGCGGCCGAGCAGCATAATGACCGTACAGCCCAATGACCAGATATCCACGGCAGCGCCGTAGTTTCTGTCACGTTTCTTCGCATCTAATATTTCAGGCGCCAGGAACATCGGTGTGCCGGCCATGGACTGGCAAATATCATCCATCTTCAGGCTCTTGCTGCACCCAAAGTCCGTCAGTTTCGCCACCCCATCCGCTGTCAGTAGCACGTTCTCGGGCTTCAGGTCACGGTGCACCACCTTGTTTCGGTGTAAGTAGGCTACCCCATCAAGAATTTGCTTGGTATAACTTCGAACCACCGATATGGTAAACATCTCTCGTCTCATGCGCACCAATTCGGCCAGTGTCACCTCCACATCCTCTATCCCCGGGCAGTACTCCATGAAGATTTGTATCTCTGTGCCGCCGTTCGCGTAAGGGACGCTTTTCGCCCCGTAAAACTCCACAACGTTCTTGTGTCGGAGATGTTTCATGATCTCCATCTCATCCAGCAGCATTCGGTTTCTTTCATTGGATGACGAGGTCCCATAGTGTAAATTGGGCACTTTGACCGCTACTAAATCCCCGTTCTCCAGCTGGCCCAGATACACCACTCCGAAGGCGCCACGGCCAATTTCTCGTAGTTTTTTCCAAGACACATCTTCCGCGCGCTCGATAAATTGCCGTGATTCTCTAAAAACGAAGCGATCACTTCGAATACGAAATGCTTTTCCTACGAAGCCATCTAGCGGAGCGAAACGCTGCTGGTCCTCTTCACTGAGCTGATCCCAGTCCTCCAGAGTGATTCGGCGTGTGATCGGTATCGGCTCCTGCTTGTTCTGGAAGTGCGGCAGCTCCTTCACGATGGGCCACACCACATGCAGCAGGTCGTACTCCGCCGCATACGCAAAGAAGTCGTGGCCATAGCTATCCCGTTGCTCCCAGTCTACCTTATCGCCGGGTCGATCCTCTGCGATGCGTTTGATCACCACCTTGAGCATCGCAGCAATGGAGTCCACACCGTGGTCAGGAAGACACATGCCGATGCAAACCCAAACATTTTTTCCCATTTCGTTGGCCGTGAAGTCTAATGGGTGAGGAGTTTCCATGCACACCGCGATGCACTGTACGCTGGCTGTGTAGAGAAAGTACACCATGGGATGAAAATAAAAGAAAGAGCGCTGCTGCACGTGAGCGCCGCTTCGAACGCACTGACGGACGGCTTCCACATCAATCGGGTACTGCAGGCTGAGACGAGAAAGCTCCGCCGTGATGTCATCAACGAAACCCAAGTGCAGCTTGAACCTAGCTTGGTCCTCTTTACTGAGCTGCGCCCAGTCCGACTCGCACACAGGGGAGAGGATCGAAATAGGATCTTGTATCCGCCGAAAGTGAGGCAAGTTTTTTAAGAGCGGCCAAACAACGTGCAGTAAATTGGTTCCAGCAGCGTGTGTTACGAAATTGACCCTCTTCTCGGAGTTGAACACGTTCTCCCAGTCGATCTCGTCGCCAGGGATCCTCTTCTCCAGTCGGTCAATAATCGCTTGCAGCAGCTGATGAGCCTGCTCTGGAGTGCGCCGTACGCACACGTAAATGAGCGCTCCAAGCCAGAAACTCTGCACTCCAGCCCCTTCCATAATATGAAATGTCCATTGCAGGTATGGCTGACTAAAGTTGATGGATTTTCGGGTGAGCAGGCACGCCTTGAAGCAAAGGGTTAAACCGGCTCGAGCAAACAATAAATAAGACGGCAGTGACGTCTCCTCTTTCGGTGGGCAGTACGTTACATCCGCTCCTGCTTTCACCAGTTGCTGAACGACCCTCACGTCGCTGCTTTCACGTTTTGCGAGTTTAAAAAGATCTCTTGTTGGATCACTCCTCGCGACGTCCGATAGCGAGCGGAGGTGACAGCTGAACAGCCGTCGCACTCTCTTCTTAAGTTGGAGCGGCATCTCGCGGCGCACCCTGTTGCCCACACTCCGTCGGTTTGACGAATAATTATTGTTTGTAATCGCACAAAAAGAAGATAAGAATGTCTTACAAGCTGTCAACCAATCAGCTGCAGCAGAGGCACCGAAAGAAAAAGTCAGCTAAAAGAAGGACCTTAAAGTTCACCGCGTCACTGGTATTGGTGCCTTGAATCAATCTTAACCACAAAATAAGTAGCTAACACGACTTTCGCTTCCTTCTTCTGACAGAAACCAAAGCGCCAAAAAGCCCTTGAGTGAAAGGGAATGCCCTACCCTGTACACCTCACAAGAATAACAATAGCAATAGAGGGGAAAATAAAAAAAAAAAGAGAGAGAGAGAGAGCATGCACTACGATCTGCACATTACACCTCCACCATGAGGAGACAACTGGCCTCAAACACTAACGAGAAAAAAAAAAACTTTTTTGTGTCATCCGATAGTTTAGCTTTTTGGTTTCAAAAGTGCGGGGCCCTCCGCAGAAAATAGCGCTGGTTTCCTGTAGTTTTCTTTCGGAAGAGAAGTGACCGAATTGATCGCTACTCGGGACAGTGGAGCAGATAACGAGAGACCTCCCGGAATGTGCTTCGACAGCTGCTGCGCCAACAACGCCTGCAGTGAAAAGCCTCCTGCATCTCGCTCCGAACGGCGAATGAAAGACCCACACCAGAGCACCGAGCCCAACCCGTAGTAGGTCGGCTGGCCACGACAACACGGGTGCTCCAATGAGTAATCGTAATATAAGGCCAAGTGGGGTCTGTCCACACGCTGCAAAAGTACTTTACACGACCCGTCCAGGCAATCTGTAAATCTGCAGGAAGGGCAATCCTATTCCCCTTAGGGCGATACATTTACATTCCACACCAGCTTCCACGCATCGTAGCACCGCACTCACATCAGCGCCAATAGCAATGGCCGGAGCGACACTTCTTCGGTCTGGTTCTCACTGACGACATCACATCACATAGGGCCGATTCGATAAGAAATCGTGTGAAAACAAATAACTTCATTTTATAGCAGGTCGAGAAAAAAAAACTTCAAAAAAGATATCATTTTATGCGTAGATATAAAAAGCAATGTTGAAGATATTAGACTATCTTAAATCCATATATATATATATAGAGAGAGAGAGAAAGAGAGATATTAATTTCATATTAATCGTAACAACAACTAGTTCTCTCTCTACATTAAAGCACAGCAACAAGTATTCTATTTCCATCGAACAGAAATCCTTCACAATACCTAAACAACAACAAAAAAAACTCTTACTGTTTCACCGAACACTGTTATTTCCTCCTCTCCTCTACACCGTCTACTTTTACTTCCCCGTCAGACACCGCAGCAGCGACGCACTCCTCCAGCTCGCTCCCCGCACACGTGATCCACCGGTGCTGCAGCAGCTGCTCCGCCGTCCAGCGTTTCGATGGATCTCGTTCAAAGCAGTGCATCAGGAAGTCGTGCAGGTCTTTCGGGCACGGCTTTGGGATCCCAGACGGCATTTCCTGCGAGTACGCAATGTGACATAAAAGCCGCATTTCATGGAACGACTCCAACCACGGATCTTGGTCTAGTAAAAAGAGAAGAAGACAGCCTAACGACCAGATGTCCCCCGCCGCGCCACATTTCACCGTTTGCTGCGAGCGAGCCACCTCAGGCGCCATGAACATAGCGGTCCCAGCGACACCCGGCAGATACGTCCCAACAACCTCGCTATCCTTCAGGCTCTTGCTGCACCCAAAGTCCGTCAGCTTCGCCACCCCATCCGCTGTCAGAAGCACGTTCTCGGGCTTCAGGTCACGGTGCACAATCTGCTGTTGATGAAGGTACTTCAGGGCAAGGAGGATGGCAGTAACGTAACGCCGAACGTCTCTCATCACAAAGGGTTCTGCAGCATTAAGCACGGCATCCGCGAGACTTCCTGGACATTGGGGCAGCCCGGGGCAATACTCCATGAAAATTTCGATTTCTTCCGATCCCTCCTTCGTGTTGACGTTTTTTCGAGCCCCGTAGAAGGTGATGATGTGCGGGTGACGAAGATGTCGCATAATCTCAAACTCATCGAGCAGTACACGGGCTGCCTCCTTGCCTTTCTCGAACCAGGCTGGAACGCGCTTCACCGCTACGAAGTCTCCGCTAGGCCTCAATTTGCCCAGATCCACCACCCCAAACGCCCCGCTGCCAAGCTCTCGCACCGCTGTCCATCCTTTCACCGGAGCCTCGGTAGAGGAAAAACGCTCCCCACACCGAAACCAATCCTGCGACGGAACACCTTCGCCGCGAACACGAAATGCTTTTCCTACGAAGCCATCTAGCGGAGCAAAACGCTGCTGGTCCTCTTCACTGAGCTGATCCCAGTCCTCCAGAGTGATTCGGCGTGTGATCGGTATCGGCTCCTGCTTGTTCTGGAAGTACGGCAGCTCCTTCACGAGGGGCCACACCACATGCAGCAGGTCGTACTCCGCCGCATACGCAAAGAAGTCGTGTCCGAAGCCATCCTTCTGGGCCCAATCTACCTTATCGCCGGGTCGATCCTCTGCGATGCGGTGTACCATTCGCTGGAGTAGGTCCTCAGCTCGATGTTCAGAGTTCGCATACATGAGAACCAGAAATAAAATTCCCCATGTCTTTTCGCTTTGTGTAAAGTCGATCGGATGAGTAGCCATCATCAAAATGCTTACCGCATCACCCACTCCGCGCATCAGGAAGACATCTAGTGCCGAAAAGCCAAATGGCTTACACCTCTGCACAGAAGCGCCTTCTTTCACCACACACCGGTGGACTTCCATTAAATCAGGGGCCCACAGTGTGCTCAGAAAATGCAAGGTGGCGGTTGGGGCATCGAGTACTCCTTCCAGCAGGTGGAAGTGATGGTCTAGACCCGTCTCTTGCAAGGCCTTCCAGTCCGTTGAGGAGACGGGTGTGGATATCAGGAGTTTCCAACGAGGAAACGGAGCCGGCTCGCGTGGTGAGCTCGAGGAAGGGCAAAGCACCCATGGCGATGTCCCTTCTGGTAAACTCGTAGAAGGAGAAGAAGAAGGCGTACCGGCTGCAGAGCGCGAAGCCGGAGGGTGTGGAGGCTCAAAGTAGGGTAGCACCGACACAACGGGCCAGACGAGATGCAACACCCCCTTCTCCGCCGCATAGGAGAGAAAGCTCACCGGGCCGTATCTCCTTTCTTGTCTGCGGGCGGTGCTTCCTGTCCCATCTGCAAGCACCGTCGTCTGGGATTCGCATTGGGTGGGGTGGCAATGCTCCGATGCGGAGTCGGGTCCCGCACCGACTCGGCCCTCCCCGTCATCAAAAAGATTCTCCCAATCAATCACATCTTTCTGAGCGGACGACAAAGAGCTGCTCACCCGTGCGCAGACCTCCGCCTCCGTCCTTCTCGACTTCACTGCAGCGACAACGGCAGTGCGATCTGGGCAAACACCGGAGGAGCCGCACAAGAGGGTTCGGTGCTCATCTCTTCGGGGAGGCGATGGTCTTTTCTGTTCCAATTTGAGCCGCTGCACGAGCGCCTCTAGCAGTGCCAGCAGCTCCTCCGCAGGACGATCATTCAAAATCCAGAAGAGTGTGTTGAGCCGAAAACGTTGAACACAGCAGCAGGTGGATACCCCATCGCGATTCGCAGTGGTAGACGGAGGGAAAGGTGGATAATGAAATTTGAAGTGCGCATACCCGCGTCGAAAGTCGAGTGCCCATGGGGTCTCTAGGCAGGCAATGAAGCTTCGCACGTGCCCCATCACCACAAAACGAAGAAATACAGGGAGTGTCTTTGCCGCAGAATGCGCAGAAGCACCGCGATGTCGACGGCACGCTCGCTTTTGGGGTGTTTCTGCTCCTTTTGGAGGGGAGGAGAGGGGAGGCATCGTCGTGCTTTCCTTGAGGGGCGCCTCCCCCTCACCATTACTCGTGCACGGCGCATGAGGACGCTCTTGCACACTCGTCTCCGTCACCACAGAAGATTTCCTTTGAGTAGCGCCACTTCCTCTTGAGCCACCGCGTTGGCCACCCGTATCCTCTTCCACCAGAAGCGTGGAGAGTAACGGGCTAACGATTAGCTCATCGCGTGCCACAGCCTCGTCGCAGACGTGATCCTTTAGTGACGTAGTGTGCTGTCTTACCACGGAGAATGACGATGATCTGGATAGAGCCGAGCTATCATCACATCGCCTCGTCCGCACAGACGCCAGCGATGATTTCGGAGGGGTCATTGAGCCGTAAGATGAACGCGTGGCTGCGGTTTTTCCAGCATCATCACCTCCACCTCGGCGTCGTCGAGCTCCTCCACAGTACGTGACGTCCGCGCCGAGCCGAACAAAGCGGCGCACCGACGCCTCCTGAGCTACATCCACCTCATTCGACCACCCCGCACGAAAAGAAGACGATGTGAAGACGACCCCCTCCTCCTCCCTCTGCGGCGAATCGCGGCGAAGGGCAGATATCGATGGGGCTTCACGTCCGTCGGGTCTGTTTTTCAGGTGTTTCTCCTTCACCTGCTCGTCAAGCGGCGTCACGCTGTCCTCGTTGCCTCCCTCCTGACTCGCACATCCCAGATGAGGGTGATCCGAGGAGGGGCTGCCTTCCCCTCCGCCCTCCTCCATCACAGTGCGGGCAGGACTTGCAGTGCGGTGCGCCGAATCCTCTCTTTGGGTAGGGTTCCCACACGCGACACTGCGGCCATGATGAGTAGTGGGAGTTCGTTTCGCTCCCTCCTGGCCCTTGCCATCGTGGAAAGTGGGGGTGCCTTCACGACGACGATGATGACGCCGCGACCAGGATCCGATGGGGTGCAGGCGACGAAACACCGAACTCGTGGCGTCGAGCAGCTTTTGAAACGGCCGTCGGGAGGCGTGGCGAACCGTCGCAGAAGCAGCGTTCGAATCTGTTGATCTCTTTCGACGACGATGATGATGGCGGTGGTGGTGGTGGTGGTCACAACGACGCGATGCAGCGCCGGAAAATGTTGGGCCACCGAAAGGAGAAGACGGTGTCCCCTTCGGATCGCCACCAGCTGAGCAGAGTTTATGACTTCTCCGCTTTTTTGGTTGTGATGTACTTTTCGTTTTCGTCTCTTTGCCCTCAGCCGTCGACGAGCATCGGAGTTCTTTTGGAAAAGCGAGTCGGTGTAAGGCCTCGGTGCAGCGTTCTGCCTCCTTCCACCCAGCAGAGACCCACTCCAACGAGTTTGTAGTATGGTGAGAGCCAGGCAACACCGGCTCGGGAATCGTGATTGCTCGGCACTTCGGTGGTGTGGGAGGGCGTCCTGCCCCAGCGTTGCGGTGGGATAGGGTCCCACCCACGTCTCCCACCCCGTTGCGGGCCCGTCCTGGTGCAGCGCTCCCGTGTATTCGATGGGTGGAGGCACCACGCACACTCCAATTCGAGGAGGTCAAGGAAGAGCTCGAGCCCACCAGGGAAGAGCTTGCCCTCCCACACGTCTCTGAACTATAAAATGAAGACTTCTGGCGGAAAGAAGACAAAAGATGAGGCGGAGGCTTGGGATGGGGCAGAGCTGCGCTGAGACCCTCCGTCCCACCCCTCCGTCCCGTTTTCTCTTCACTGGAAGCACTGCTCTCACTCCTTTTGCTCAAGGTTGTGGACCACGTCGTCTCCGCGCTCGAGCAGCAGGAAGAGCTGCACCCACTCCTCGATGCCGACCAGCTGCTGGAATCACTCGCACCACTACGGCGGTGTGCCACTGTTTCTCGGTCTTCGCTTGAAAGCACGTTGGGGTGACGTTTCAATGTCAAAGACACAGCGGTCAGCGGCAACGCCCCGCCTCCAAAGGAAGAAGGCGAGCAATCCTTGGCTTGCTGCTGTTCCTCCGCCACACGCTGAGGGAGGGGGGTCCCATGGGATTGGAAGCCCGCCTCAAAGCTGCTGTTGCCTCGAGAAAGCACTGGATACCACGTGTTAGAGGAGAGACGCTCTATGGACTTGTTCTGCGGCGTACCCCCTCGCGGGCTTGGTGTGGTGGTCCCATTTCCCCGGTTCCAATGTAAGATCGGTGGCGGCTGGACACATTTCTGCTCGTCGACCTCCAGAGAGGTGGGATCGCGGATCGTATCGCTGAGCGACACTTTCACTCCTTGAATATAATCCGTAGTCGTGAGGGGAGGAGGCGGGCGAAGCAAAACAAGTGAAGAAGTGGTGGTGTGGTTCTTCCACGGCTCACCGCACACCTCCCCTGTATTCTGGGTGCCAATGAAGTGTGATGTAGGAGACTGTGGGGGTTGTCGGCAGGAGGTACACTGCGCAACGCGAATACGAGAGTCCATCGAGTCACTGCCGTCCAGCGCAGGCGAAAGGTGGGGTGAATGAATGAGATTTTCCTCACTCCTCGTAGTGGGGTATAGTTTTGGTGACAAAGGAGACCGCACGAAACACTGCGACGGCACGCAGCCGTCTTGAGAAGGACACTCCTCGTCGTAATCCACCTCTGCTACATCGTCTTCGAGCGCTATCAAGAAGATGTCCTCTTCCGCTCTCCGCCGCCACGTCGTTGTGGACCTTTCCTCCGATTCCCCCTCGCCTTTATGAAAGCTCTTCGGCGTGCGAACGGCGTCGTCCTCTCTGGAGCGCAGTGGTTCAGGCGGTGTCCCCTCTGCAGGGGCGTCGTCCGGACATGACACACGCGCGAACACCTCCGCCACCGTTACGGAGGAACGCCCATTTCTGGATAAGGTGGAGAAGATGGCGGCTTTGCTCGGGTGACGGTGAGGCCGATCTCCCATCCGCGGCACCTCCCCATCCCACTCCTCTATTTTCCTTTGAGTCGTGTGGCGAGGACTCTTGGCGATGGTGTGGTCGCGAATGATCTTCATCTCTTGGTGGTGGTTATTTCTCTGGGGCTTCTTCTCGTGGAGGGGATGCTCCTGTCCTTCTTGACTCGCCAGCCGCTTCTGTGCAGCCCTCCCGTCCATCGTCGTCTCCTTGACCGTCTCGGTAGCCTCTCCCGTGAACGCGCTGGGCCGAAAGAGTAAGGGACTGAAGGAGCAAAGAGAAGAGACGGGCTGCAACAGCACTAGAGGTTCGTCTGGTAGATTGCGAGCGCACTGCACTGCTTCCCTGTCGTCGTCCACGGCAGCGACGCTCGCCGAATGCACCGAAATAGAAGTACTCCGATGCCTCTGTGGGATACCAAGAAGCATTTCCAACGTGTTGATGTTTTTTATTATTATTATTATTATTATTTTAGATATTTTAGAAAAGAAAAATTGGACTTTGACTGATTTGTTTTCTCAGTTCTACTCATTCAGTTGATTGAGCGAAGATAATTTTTTAAAAACACAAGAAATTGGAGTATCTCTTCTGGTGGTTCGTTTGTCGGTTTGCTGCTTTTACTTCAATGCAAGGCGATGCGGTGTGAAGGCATGCAAGAAGGTGGCAAAATAAAAAGGGAAAAGAGTTCGAAATGAGAATCTCAAAAGGCCAATGATCTTACAGAATAAACCTTTTTTTTTATGGTTAGGATGATTATTATTCCGTCAGCAAGCGGGAATAATACTTATCATTCAACTGTGAAGAAAAGGGCAAACTTGAAAGACTTTCGTGTTTTATTTTTTTTTTGAAAATGAATCTACGACGAATCTGTTTTCAGCTATATAAAAAAGAAAAAGAAAAAAAAAAGGAAGAAAGGGAGATATAAAAAGACATAATTACAAAAGACGAGAAAGTTCGCATTCCGCAACGAATGTGCCTCACTTCATCTCTCGCACACGCGAGTGCTTTCAATGCTTCTCTTCAAAGGCAAAGAGTTGCTCCTCTATTAGTGGAGTGCTGTTCTGAGTTGGTTTGTGGGTTGTTGTTTTTTTTGGGAGCAAAAAAAGGAAAAGAGAGAGAAAAAATATTGAGCGAATGCCACATCAACACACACATGAAAAGAGTGAGATTGACAGGTGGGTAGAGAAGAAAGACACATCATCTTGTGCAGCACAGCAAACCACCAAAAAATCAAACAAAATTATTCGCTGCATAGAGATATCCTGTAGTTGTTGTTGTGTTTTTCGTACTTTTTTTGTGTTTTCTTTGGTCTGTTTGTTTCACTTCATCGTTTACCTCCTGCAATCGTTGCCGCGTCTGTTTTTTTAAGGGGCCAATAATAATAATCAGAGTTACGGAATCTGAAGGAGAATAAGTCCTCCATCATTATTCGCGTGATGCATTTCTTATTCTCCAATAAGAACTGGATGGAAATCCGCTTAGCTTTTCCCTCATCTCCTTGCTTCGCTCTCTTCTTTTCCTTTTCGCATTGTTGATGACACTAGTATGAGTGCGGGTGTTCTGTTCTTGTTCTTTTTCTCTGAACAGACTCAAGAGATTTGTTTTTTTTAGCAGCTTCGCTTTCTTTCTTTCTCGAATGAGCGGTAGCAGTTTGTAGGGTAACTCTCTTAATATTGTGTTATTGTTGTCTTTTGTAAGCCAAGCTCTGCACAGAGTTATGTGTATGAAAGCTGCATAACGATACTAATCAGAATTGTAGCACAAATTAGGGTTTAATTCCATTTTTCAAAATGCAAAATATATATATATATATATATATATATATATGTTTTCAAAAAATACTGTTTTTTGAGTCTGAATTACTGTAGTTAGAGTGTGGATGGAAAGAGCGGCTCGTTCTCGTCAATTCTGTCTTTTTGTGTGTGTGTTCTTCTTAAGAAATCATCGAATCGTACATCATTGCATCTGAAAAATATAAAGCACTGATAATTACTACAAGTATATTTCATATATACTTTTTTTCTCCTCTTTTATGTCGTCATACATGTTTTATGATTCCTCATTCTCGATTGGACCAGCAAAAACAGTACCATAAAAACGAAGCGGTGGTGCAAGAAAGTTATCTTCATAAGAAGGAGCTGCGAAGACGTTTGAAAAGAGGGCACGATGGCGAAAGAAAACATACTCCCAAAAGAGATTCCCCCTCACTCTTCAATGACAAATATTTTGTTTTATTGCTTTGCGACGCGACTTCCTATTGGAACCCATTCCTTTCACTTTCCAATTCTTCACCTTCCCATTAATCCTTTTATCATGAACTTCTACTTCCGTTGAGACTTGACGAGTACCGAGTCCGCTTTGGGCACCACCTAGGAATCTCCTAACAGCGGCAGCACCTCCACCAGCTCGCTCTCCGCACACGTCATCCACCGGTGCTGCAGCAGCTGCTCCGCCGTCCAGCGTTTCGATGGATCTCGTTCAAAGCAGTGCATCAGGAAGTCGTGCAGGTCTTTCGGGCAGGGCTTTGGGATCCCAGACGGCAACTCGTTCGAATACGCAATCTTCCACAGCAATTGCGCATCGCTTTGTTCCGGGCAGTCCCAGGGCTCTCGGCCCAGCAGTGCGATCACCGTACAGCCGAGCGACCAGATATCGGCTGCCGACCCATAGCGGTTGTCGTGCTCCGCGGAAAGCACTTCAGGGGCGATGAACATGGGAGTTCCCGTGAGTGTCTTGCAGGTTTCACCGCGCTTCAGGTTCTTGCTGCACCCAAAGTCCGTCAGCTTCGCCACACCGTCGGCGGTGAGGAGTACATTCTGAGGCTTTAGATCACGATGGACAATCTTGTTGCGATCCAAATACGCGAGGCCTTCCAGGATCTGCTTCGCGTAGCTCCGCACCACCGCAATGGTAAAATGCTCGGGCTGGCGTTGCAACATCACGGCTAAACTACTGGGGCAGAACTCCATAAAGATCTCGATCTGATCACAGCCATCTTCTTCATTGAGGCTGTTTCGTGCGCCATAAAACTGGACAATGTGCTTATGTCGTAAGTGTTTCATAATTTCCATCTCATCCAGCAGCATCACGTTGATGTCCCGCCGCTTCGAAGGCACCCCTCTCTTTTTCTCCTTCCTGTTCTTCTTTTCCGCTGCGGTGCTTGCAGAACGTCGGCGTTGTCGTGTCAAGTTCGCCACCTTGACCGCAAATTGATCGCCATTCATGAGCTGCCCGAGGTAGACGATCCCAAAGACGCCACGCCCGATCTCGCCCTTCTTGCTCCACTGCAACGGAGCCCCCTGCTCAATCACGCGCTGGCCATCGGGGCCGACGACCACTCGGTCGCCTCTAATACGAAACTGCGTCCCCACAAACCCTTCCACGGGGTCGAAACGCCTCTGGTCCTCCGTACTGAGCTGATCCCAGTCCTCCGAAGTGACACGACGTGAAATCACGATGGGCTCCTGCTTGTTCTGGAAGTGCGGCAGCTCCTTCACGAGCGGCCACACCACATGCAGCAGGTCGTACTCCGCCGCATAAGAGAAAAAGTCGTGGCCATAGCCGTCTCGAAATTCCCAATCGATGTGGTCTTTACTGCGATGCTGTGCAATACGGCGAATGAGCACCCGAAGCATCCCTGACAAGACCTTCTCGGGGTGGACATACATACACGTGAGCACGAGCAGATTGTTTCCCTTTTCGTAATCGGAAAAGTGAATGCAACGCTCGGTTTCCATGCACGCCGCGACGCACTCGACTTCGCTTCGCATCAGAAGCAGATCGAGTGGAGTGAGGCCACTGATAAAACGAAATTGGATCTGAGCACCTTCCTGAACGAAGGAGCGGACAGCCACGGGGCATGGCCGGTTCAAGCAGAGCCGCCACAGTTTCACCGTAGACCCTTCAAAAAAGCCTTCGATCGGATTAAAATGCTCGCGGTCCGCGGGGCTCAGCTTCTCCCAATCCTCACGCGTGACGGCTGCGTGGATCGGGATCGGATACGCGCTCTCTGGCTCGACGGCTGCGGAAGAGCGTCCCACACGAAGCCGTTGGGCGTAGAGGGGGACTTGCTTCAGAAAGGGCCAGACGGCGTGAAGAAGACCACTCTCGCAGGCGGCACAGAAAAAGCTCCGAGCGGGGTCCGTCTGAAACGCGTTCTCCCAATCCATTTTGTCTTTTGGGTTCCGGCGCCTCAGCACCGCCTTCAGGAACACCTTCACCTCGTGCGGCTGCCGTCCGCTGCAGAGGTACACCAACGCGCTGGGGGAAATGTAGGCGGGGCGGAACAAGGCGCCACCCTCTCGGAATCGATTCTCCGTCTCGTCACGAATGCGGGGTCCGGGCGTTGAGGGTACGTGCGTTGGACACGGGGACAGCGGTGGACCGACTCCGGCACCCACTGTCGTCCCCAGGCGCCACTTGAGATACCCTTCCGTGAAGTCAATGGGCCGGGAGGTTTGCATGCACGCGGCAAAGCAGTCTGGTTGACCGGAGATGACAAACAAGAGAAAGCTAGGGATCGCATCCTCATCCGGACGATAGGTGATGTCCGCTCCCGCCGCCACCAGCCGCTCCACTTCTTTAAGCACCTGCAGCGCGTCGTCATTCGGGGTACAGGGGCTCTTAGGTGATGGGGAGAAGCGCTTGTTGAGGGCGGAAAAGGGGGGACGAAGATCATTGCCGCACGCACTACTACTCGAAGTAGCGGGCGATGGTTTAGCTAATCCAATTCGACCTCTCGCAATATCGTACAGCGCTGTGCTGGCGCGACGCGCTCCGTCACTGCTGCAACAATCGCCTTCACCCCTGCCTTCATCCCCATGGTTTGGACACCCAGAGCAGCAACACAACAAGGCACCCATATATATATATCCTCCTAGAAAAGAGAATGCAAATGAAATATGGAAAGATAGAGCGGCACCTTAAAGGTGCTGGATAGATAATCGATATCCTGGTTAGGAATGTGGTATTGGTGCACACGACACAGGATATGAGAAAGAATCGGAACGCGAGTGGTTCGAATAAGCTGCTTTGCAGTAAAATTAGTTCTACTTCTTTTCTTACTTGCGGAATTTCACTCTGATTCGGGTGACTAACAGATATGTCTAGATGAAAAAATAGAAATATGATAACTTTTTTCCTGTTTTAGCAAAAAAAAAAAAAGCACTACCACTATAGATAACAAATAAAAGTCCTCGTACGTCGTGTAGAAAGCGAGTTGAGAATCTAAATGTCCTCAAGAAGCCTCGTATACCACAGGGCTGATTATTTTTTTCGTAACTGTTCTTGTTTTTTTTCTCGTTCCTTCTCACTGTCTGTCGAGATGAGCTGCGATATATTAAAAAAAAAGGAAAGAATACGTAAGTGCTGTCCGAAATTTCCTAAATAATAATGAAAAGCAATGAATAAATATAGAAAAACAGATAATAAAAATAACAATATACAGGAGAAAATGAAATAAAACTACTGAAAATACAATTTATATATATATATAAGAACTGGGAATGAAATTAGTATAAAGTAGTAAGTAATAAACTAATAATTGATGAAGTACAAATATATATATATATATATATAGATAGATAGATAGATGTCTCTTCTCTTTGATATTATAAATTTTTTTGTTGGGTGATGTGTTCAATTGATATCACGACCCTCGAGGCACACACGCGTTTCACCTCTTGAAGACCGTCAAACGCTTTTTTTATTATTAACTTCTTTTTTTCTTACTCTTTTTCTAAATCGAGTGTGCAGCCTTTCTCTCCCCTTCTTTACGGTGTGCGGTAGTGGAGAAGTATGGAAAGTTTATTTTTTTGGTGACGAGCCTCAGCAAGTCTGTCTTTGCGTAGCTTCTATGTGAGCTACACAGCAAAGAAAAAGAAAAGAAAAGAGAGAGAGATAGGGGGAGAACCCATTTAAAAAAAAAATACCAAAAAAATTATTCGTTTGCTTTCTTGTATTCTGTATTTGATTCTCTCAAACAACGGAAAGCAAGAAGAAAAAACGCTGTTACGGTAGCTAGGGAAGCTGATTTAGACGCGGGTGTGGCTCCAAAAAAGAAAAAATCAATTACATACAAAAGAAAAAGAAAAAGAAAAGAAACGGGTAGTAGCAGCGTCCAGTGAAAAGCCGTCGTTGGATGGCACCATTAACATTTTATGGTATATGGTTCATTAGGCCAATGGCCGCACGTCATTATTTATAATAGAAAAAATAAATATACATTTTATTATTATTGTTTTTTATCGATGGTCTTTTATGTAATAAAAGTTCGTTTTTCTGGTGGTAGGAAATATTGCAGAAATGGAAAGAAATAAATGAAAGAGGCAAAACCAAAATGGGACGAGCGACACGCTAACGGACAGCAAAAACATCTTTTCATTAAAAGGACAAAATTTTTGTGTAGGATCATCCAAAGGAAGGGACGATTCCCGTTAATAACGAATAAATACAGAAAAAAGGCAGGAAAACGCGGAAATGCATGTTTCGCTCTCTTTTTGGTTTTTTTTTTCTCCCATCATATTCATAAGGAAGCTTACAACGATAATAATGGATAAAGATAGAGTTCCACACGTCTGATCCACATCGTAAAACTAAGAAGAAGAGACAGATCACACTCCATTTCAGGACACAGACACTTACACGCATGAAATTCATCACACTACAACAGAAAGAAACAGGAAGAGAAGACGAAAACGAAACAGAATTGTCTTCCATGAGAGCATCAGCCGCTCTCTTTCTTTATCTCTCAAAATATTTCTCTTTTTTTGTTGTTGTATCTAAATCAGCAAGCGGATTCCCTTAACTGACGAGGAGATGGGAAACATTCGCACCATAGCAAGAGAATGTAAATCCCACTTTCTCCACTGGGTGCAGAGTTCTTCACAACATTTTCTACAATATCGTGGCTCTCCTCCAGGTGGTGGGCTCACACCTCTCTTGTGCTTTCCACTATGCTGCCATTTTCGGGATTCCGCGAGTAAAAGTGTGCCGTTCTTTCACCCCTCCTTTATTTATTCTATTCTGATGGTCTTCTATTTTTTGGCGTTGATACTCCTTTTTCATTATCTTCTACGTTTTTCTTAAAAGTCGTTCTCTCTCTCATAAAGTGAGACCAACTGGGATTCCCATCCTTGATGAAGCCTTCACGGGCCGCTCTACCTCCTCCAGCTCGCTCTCCGCACACGTGATCCACCGGTGCTGCAGCAGCTGCTCCGCCGTCCAGCGTTTCGAGGCATCTCGGTCAAAGCACTTGGTGAAGAAGTCGTGCAGGTCTTTCGGGCACGGGTTCGGGATCCCAGACGGCATCTCTTTCGAGTGTGCGATATGCCAAAGCAACTGAATTTCACCAGTTTTCACCCTTTCGATCCAGGGTTCACGGCCTAACATCGCGATCACCGTACAGCCGAGCGACCAGATGTCGGCCTCTTCATCGTAGTGGGCCGAGGAGAGTGAGCTACCAAACACCTCTGGAGCCATGAAGTGTGGCGTCCCCGTCAGCGTACGGCACCCCAGCGACGGTGTCATTCGCTTACTCGAACCAAAGTCCGTCAGCTTCGCCACCCCATCCGCTGTCAGAAGCACATTTGCTGGCTTCAGGTCACGGTGGATCACCTTCACCCGGTGCAGATACGCCAGGCCTTCCAGGATCTGCTTCGTGTAGCTCCGAACCACCGGCATCGTGAACATCTCCGGCGTTCTCTTAAGCAGTGCAGAAAGACTTCCTGGAGATTGGGGCAGCCCGGGGCAGTACTCCATAAAAATTTCGATTTGTTCCGATCCCTCCTTCGTGTTGACGTTCTTTCGAGCCCCGTAGAAGGTGATGATGTGCGGGTGACGAAGATGTCGCATAATCTCCAACTCATCGAGCAGTACACGGACTACCTCCTCTGTATCTTCCGTATCGTGGAAATTGGGCATTTTAACCGCTACGAGGCCACCGTTCATGAGCTGGCCGAGATAGACCACACCGTAGCTGCCTCGCCCAAGCTCCCGGACTTTGGCCCACTTAATCTCGGAGCTCTTGGATCGCTCAATAATGTGTTTCCCGTTTTTGTACAACACGCGATCGCCACGAAGTCGAAACTTTCTGGAAACAAAACCTTTTGTCAGCTGAAAACGCCTCTGGTCCTCCGTACTGAGCTGATCCCAGTCCTCCGAAGTGACACGACGTGAAATCACAATGGGGTCCTGCTTGTTCTGGAAGTGCGGCAGCTCCTTCACGAGGGGCCACACCACATGCAGCAGGTCGTACTCCGCCGCATACGCAAAGAAGTCGTGGCCAAACCAATCTCGCTCTTCCCAATCTACCTTATCGCCTGGCCTATTCTGTGCGATGCGGTTCACCACGGGCTGCAGAACGTCTCGAGCGGCGGCTTCATCATGAGCGTAAATACAAATGAAAGTCAGCACGCTCCGCCCGTTTTCGTCCAGCATAAAGTCGAGCGGCCACGCAGTCTCCATGCACGCCGCCACACACGTGGCGTTGCAGTTTAGTAAGAAGCTCGCCAACGGATAAAATTTAGAGATGCTCTTATGCTGCACGTTGGCGCCGCTCTGCACAAGCGCACGTACCTTCTCCACATCCGGCTGATGGCACACTTTCACCAGGTCGGCGGTCGCCGTGTCGATGAAACCATTACAAAAGACAAAACGCTGCTTGTCCTCCTCGCTCAGGTGTGCCAAGTCCGAGTCACAGACAGGGGCGTAGATCTTAATCGCAGGGACTCTAACAGCGCTGCTGCTAGGGGAGCTCCCGGCACTGCTGCCAACCTCGACCCCTTCCTGTACGGCCTCCCCAATCAGCTTTTGTAGCGCTACTCTGGGACAGTGGGATAAAAGTGACTTTGGTATCCCTCCAGAGTTTCTAGTGGGCGTGAAGTGTGGTAAGTCCTTCACAATGGGCCACACTATATGCAGCAGTTGATGATCCGCCGCCTGAGAAAGAAATGAGTAGCGTGGTTCGGAGAAAAAGACAGCCTCCCAGTCAATGTAGTCCCCAGGAATGTGGCGCTGAAGGCGTCGAACAATGGCTCGCACCATCATCTGCGCCTCCTCTGGGCTGCGGCCTGAGACGACGCGGAAAAGCGTGTTTGGCGAGTAATTCACCGCTCGGCCATTTTCAGGCGAGTAAAAGGTCCACCGGACGAACCCTTGGTGAAAATCAATGGGCTGCTTCGACTCCAAGCACGCCGCGAAGCACGCCCCATTGCCAGAGAGGGCAAACAGCAGGAAGGTCGGAAATTCCTTCTCAGAAGGACAAAACAACACATCGGCGCCATTGCGGACGAACTTCAGCACGTCCCGTGGCGCTGTGCGGCCTGTATCACGCTCTGCCAAGCGATGCAACGCCACAGTCGCCTTGACGGCTTTGCGGGTGTGGTGATGGCCACCAAAACCAAAGCAACTGCAGGAGCTTCTCGTCTTTTCCGCTACGCTCGCACTCATGCTCGCGCTTGTGGGATGTGAGTCTTCTCCGTTCGCTCGCTCTCCCTTACTCTCTCTTTCTCTCTTTTCAGCAGCGTCTCACTTCGTTTCTTCAATAATAATAAAATATGGATCGATAGCTATCTCTCTTTGTCTCCTGTTGAGTGTTGGTGTGTGTCTTGTATTTGGTGAGAGTACTTCCGTTTGTGTCTGTTCTGCCTATTTCGCGTGCTTCGCGTAGAGATACGTCGTTCCGCTTTCTTTAAAAAAAAAAGCAAAAAAAAAAAGGAATAATTGATGAAGTCTGTGCTTTACTGTACTTTGACTTGTAGGAGTGGATTTGTGTTTGTGCAGAGTAGCGGGAGGGGAAGTAATAATCAATAAATAAAACAACAATAACAGTAACGTTGCAGATGCAGATCCGTACAAATAATAAGATTATCCCAGCCTAACCGCTTTCGGACAGCCCAAAGAAGGTTTCTTTTAAAGAGAAAATAACAGCAAATAAAAGGCCGTCCTCCACAAGACCTTCACTCTTCACCTCAGGAGGAGTGAAGTTCGAGGCGAAGAGAAGAAACAATACACGCAATTTGCGGTTCCAATACTGTGGTGTGTGCTCTATTATCGTGCAAAAAGGACCTCTCAAACGTCACAATAATAGTAAGGAATGAACGATCAACGACAAGAGTTTAATAATAACAATAATAATAGTCACTTACAATTGTCTAGTCGAAGGGCCAAAAAAAAAAAAAAAGAGGGAAAGAAAGAACGCAAAACCCGCTAGAGAATAAAAATATAACGGGCAGAAGACAGAGAGACAGTGAAAGATGAATCTCCTACAGATATTAGACTTTTACTACTCTGTGAGAATCCCAATCCACAAAATTAGAATAGGGAAGGAATCACCCTCACAGGGTCTGAGCAGTAGCAATAGAAAGAGAGAATATATCGATCCAGTAGAGCTGCAAAAAAGAAAGTGTTCTATGACTCCTCTTAATGACACACTAAAAAAGAAAAAAAAGGGGAAAAAAAAGGATATCGATGAGGCAACCTTACTTTAAAGTTTGTTGTTTTTCAAAGCTTATAAAAATAAAATTTCTTGCTATATGAAAAGAAAAAAAAAAAGATAAAAGAGAAGAAACAAGAGAAAGGAAAGCCAATATAGTTTTCGTTTACTACTACTCCCTCCAGTAAGCGCATGACCTCAAACGAGATCTCTGGTTTCAAAGAGAAGCAGGTGAAAGAGTTAAAAAAGCAGTATGCACTTATCTTCTCAGATGGAAGTTAGATGTTGTGGTTGTGGTTGTTTTGCTTGCTCATGATGATCTCTCCTTTCTTCCACGGCGGAGATCTCTCTTCTGTGTAGCGGTTGTAGGTCTTCTTACTTTACGTATTGCTTCTCCTATTTTTCTTAATTTACTGTTCTTTTTTTTTTTTTTTTATGTGTGCGTCCCGTGCATGTGAGAAAGAAATTTTGTCGCGGTTGATCGTTGCTATCGAAAAGCACAAAAAAAGAGCCTCTCGAACGTGAGAAGGGAAATAATATACCGTTGAAAAAAAGAGATGTAAAGCTTCGAAGTAAACCAACTGCTGAAGCAATGCCAAAATTTCAATGAAAAGAAAAATCTTTTGAAAAAAAAAAAAGAAAAAGGCGTTCGAACAACGATTTCATTGAAGAAGAGGAAATGTAAAAACAACACCAATACTGACAATAACAACAATAACAATAATATCACATCTTTTTATGTCATTTTTTTTTACCTACGTATATTTGAAAGCCATCATATAAGTAAACTCATCATATTCATCTTCGCGAAGCACCAAACACGATGGGAGAAAAGAGGCAGACGCTAGAGGGAAAACTTCTGCCCGCACAAAAAGAGTTCTAAATTAAACGAAAATAAATCCCAAGAAAAAAAGATACATCTCATTAGATTTATTTATTATGATCTTTTTAAAAAGCAACAAAGCAATTGATGGAAGTGAGTGAATAAAGGAAGATACAATACAAAACGTTTAATAAATATAATAATGTACTTACGATATGCCATGAAAAATTTAAGCGACAAACACACGAGAAACGACAGTGGAGGAAAAACACACTTTTTCCATTCAAATTCTTGTTATTATCCTCTTGTTGATGGTACTACACGGAAAAAGATTCTAATGAATGAGCCCAATGAATGAGGTGGCTTCGTATTGGCACTCCAAGGCATTTTTATCTTTCATTTATCCTACTTCACCTCGTGGATGCAGATCCACCATCGAAAGTCCCCTCACACCGCATTCAACGATGGCGCATGCTTTTTTAAAAATCGATGTTTTTGTTGTTGTTCAAGGAATTCTTGAATCATAAAATAGAGAATGAATTTTGATCATGTCACAAAAAAAAAATTTCCAGTTATGTCTACCTTGGTATTCTGTCCTTCAAAATAATGCTTTTGCTTCTTTTATACTATGGAGTTCATTATCTACTGCCAAGTCACGTTTTCTTTATAAAGGACGTGTGATTTGAAGCTCGTTATAGTTGTCACGGCTTCATTTCATATCTCTGCTTCTTGTGAGGACTCCTCCGGCATCTAAAACGTACCCGCTACGCTACCCTTTAACAAATCTACACCCTTAACAACTATAGTAATTAGAAAAAGCTCTGAATGAGAGTCCGACAACAAAAAAAAAAAAATGTCTTTCACACAGGCACCCGAAATATACAAAAAAATTGGTTATTTCTGTTTAGTTTGGTGTACTAGACAGTGAATAATATTAACATGACCTACCACACCCATTGTCTCTGCATCAAATTAGAACTGCCTTAAAAATAGAATAAAACAGCATTCGCTCATTAAACTTACTACATGTCTAGCTTGACGACAGAGCGAGCACCCCTAACCACCGGTGGTGGAAATTCGTCTGGGTTCTCGTGAACCTTAGAGATCAAAATACACTCAAACGATACCCCTACGTCACCCGGACAGGCTTACTCCTATGAAGTCCGCCGTCGTATCACGATGTCATCGTGGTGATCCGCCAGCACCACGCGGCCGTCACACCGCACCTCCACCAGCTCGCTCTCCGCACACGTCATCCACCGG
>JASAOA010001668.1:0-35536 GCA_030849815.1 Vickermania spadyakhi | reverse complement strand
TCCACCCACCTTCACAAGGTTTTCTCTCCAGGGCTAGCTGTGTACCGAGGAGAGAATGCACGATCCGCAAGAGACGCAAAATAGTTTAAAGAAAAGAAGATTTGCGGTCAGAAATACTAGAAAAAAAGAAGAGAGAATTAATATACACAGCCATCATCAAAAATAAAGGCTTAGATCACGGGATGCACAACAGGGACAATAGAAATGAATTACTAACGTCGGTATGACAGGCGTCAAGAGTAGAAGCGGATGCACAAGCGTGGAGCTGTTTCCAGAGCTTGAAGGCACGCAATTCACCGAGCAAAATAGAAAAAAAAAGAAAACAAAAGGACACGTCAAACAAATAAAGGTAGTGGTCGAAACACGAGTGCGGCCGATGTAAATTACTCAGACAGTGTTGTGCATCTCCTTGACACTCGCACGGCTCACACTCCGCTGACTCGCCACAGCTTCACTCTTTTCTTGTATTTCTTCTTCATCGTACAANCTACCACAGTGAGGCCGAGGCACACCCACACGAGGGGGAACTCCTTCTTGGCAGAGGCAAAGCTCAGGCACGCGGCGGCGGCGAGGAACACAAGCTGGTTGGCAGACATGGTAGTTGCAATGGTAGTGGAAAGCGGGAAAATAGAAGAGCGTAGAAGGCGAAAAGCGATCTGTGTGGTGAGACGCACAGCAGGAAAAAAACAAAAGGGGAGAAGAAAATAAACAAACGAAAAGCAAAAAAAAAAAAAAGAAGAGCCAAAGAATTAGTACGAGATGCACAAGCTGGTCCAGCACAGCTTATTTTTAAAACACACAATGTGTAACAGTACCTGCGCGAAGGTCCGCCGCACAACAGATCAGTACGACTTATTCATTCATTATTAGAGCACATAGATCAAATTGTATTACATAGATTAATTTCTCTGAGAACTACTACTGCCTTCTCACCATATACGTATGGACCGCGAAACAAAAAGAAAAGAAAAGAAAAGGTGCAGCGACATCAAGGGACGTACGTCAGGCTGGTGCAGCCGCCTCTGCGTTACCAGGAGGAACAGCACATCGCAGAAACCGAAGAGAAGGAACAGGTGGAAAGCTAAAATGGAGTACAACACACGCCGTCCACCCACCTTCACAAGGTTTTCTCTCCAGGGCTAGCTGTGTACCGAGGAGAGAATGCACGATCCGCAAGAGAAGCAAAATAGTTTAAAGAAAAGAAGATTTGCGGTCAGAAATACTAGAAAAAAGAAGAGATAATTAATCTACACAGCCATCATCAAAAATAAAGGCTTAGATCATGGGATGCACAACAGGGACAATAGAAATGAATTACTAACGTCGGTACGACAGGCGTCAAGAGTAGAAGCGGATGCACAAGCGTGGAGCTGTTTCCAGAGCTTGAAGGCACGCAATTCACCGAGCAAAATAGAAAAAAAAACGAAAAACAAAAGGACACGTCAAACAAATAAAAGTAGTGGTCGGAACACGAGTGCGGCCGATGTCAATTACTCAGACAGTGTTGTGCATCTCCTTGACACTCGCACGGCTCACACTCCGCTGACTCGCCACAGCTTCACTCTTTTCTTGTATTTCTTCTTCATCGTACAACGGGTTAACGACAGCCTCGTCAGGGGTATACAGTTCCGTCGGGCGGCGGTACGCGACGTACACAACGATGATCAGACCCACTACAGCGACGCCGAGGCACACCCACACGAGGGGAAATTCTTCCTTGGCAGAGGCAAAGCTCAGGCACGCGGCAGCGGCGAGGAACACAAGCTGGTTGGCAGACATGGTAGTTGCAATGGTAGTGGAAAGCGAGAAAATGGAAGAGCGTAAAAGGCGAAAAAGCTAAAGCTTCACAGATAACGTTAAATAGAAGAGGAAAATAAAGGAGAAAAGGAGGTTAGCGCATGCAGCAGCATCACGATAAAAAAATTACAGAGGAGTTGCCGCACGGTACAGTGGGTGAGGCAAAAGCCTTAGAGCATTGAGGAATTCGTGCAGCCGACCAGAGAGTTCGAAAGAAAAGAAGAACAGTCACATCAGCACCGGAAGAGGCGGCATCAAAAGTAGAAACAAGAGGAGGTACAACACCTTTTCTTTCTAGCCACAACACCGAAAAATGACACGGGCACACTCCATCATACACTCTTCACCCGAGGTCTCAAGTGAAGCAGCCACGTGGTCATATTAGTATAAATTAAAACAAACCACCACAACAAAAAAGAACAATATAGACAGAGCTCTGCAACATCTCCTATAGTATGCGCTGGTACAGTCGCGGCATTAAACTTTGGCACGAAAACATCCAATTCTACTCGAGCGCAGTGATCTCCGCCGGACTTCGTGCTGTTCACACAGCGTTGCTGCGTGGAGTAGCGCGGCTCTTGGGACTCCCGGCAGCACGGCTCTGCTGAAGCTCCTCCTCCTCTTCGAATGGCTCCGCCGCTGCACCTTCAGGGGTGTAGGGCTCCGTGGGACGGCGGTACGCGACGTACAGGGCGATGATGATGCCCACCACAGTGAGGCCGAGGCACACCCACACGAGGGGGAACTCCTTCTTGGCAGAGGCAAAGCTCAGGCACGCGGCGGCGGCGAGGAACACAAGCTGGTTGGCAGACATGGTAGTGGAAAGCGAGAAAATGGAAGAGTGTAGAAGGCGAAAAAGCGATCTGTGTGTGTGGTGAGACGCACAACAGGAAAACAAAAGGGGGGAAGAAATGAACAAACAAAAAGAGAGAGTGAAGTCAATAATTTAGAGAAATAGATAACGAATTCAACGAGACAATCAGTAAAGCATATGTGGAAAGATTGAATAAGAAATAAGTGCTATTCAAAGTTATTCTTCTTGTTTTGGGGGGAAGGAAAGATCGAAAATATGAGAGTTGAAAAATAAAAGAAGATGTACAACAATAAGCGCGTGTAGGTGGATTGAGGACCTTGCGCAAAGCTGCCAAGATGAAATTGGCGGCAAAGCATTAAGCTTAAAGAAAAATATTGATTATTCGTCCAGAACGTGGGAATGGACACCATGCACCGCCTTTCCGGTGTAAAAGAGAGCGCCTCATAGTAGAACCGCAGCGCAGTGCCAACGATGTCCAAGGCACTCTTTCTTACTCTCTTCATACCGGAGAGAATGCCAGCCTGCTGAATGGGAGAGATAGAGAAGCGTACATCGGAAGTAAGTGGAGCGAACATTTCGACGCGGAACTGAATAAACAAACAAAATAAAAAATAAAAAAAATCATTCTAAAAAGATCAACATTCTGAGGAAGGTGTACTACCAAGCATCATAAGAAGACAATACGGGAAAAGTCAGTTAAAAGTAGACCATCGAAAGGTAATCTGCTTTTAGCCTCTACGATCGCCCCTGCGCGAAGCGGGAGGGATCAGAAGTCTATTCCCGATGTGGTGGCCACCTTTGTATGGGTAAAGATCTCCAGTGTCCTGCAGCCACTTTTAAGGCTCCGCATTCACCGACTGGGCCTCCGAGTCGGAGCTCTCCAACGTCCGGCTCTCCATGCAGTACTTGAGAAAGCCCGGGGGCCGGCGCTCAATCATCGCCTCCGCCTGCACCTTGGGCACGTCCACCTCCAGAGGTCGAAAGTAGGCGTAGATGAGACCTACGGCCGCGCCCACCACAGTGATGCCGAGGCAGGCGTACACAATAGGGTAGGACTTATCGTCGTCCGCAGCAGCGAAGGAGACGCAGGCCATCACGGTGGCAACAAGAAGGAGAACGTGGTTCATTGGAAATAAAGAAGAACAAAAAAGATATCGGAGCAGACAAAAGAGTACGCTGGGGACAGCTAGAATGAAGACTACTAATAGGAAATCAGTGTGACAAATAAAATATTTTAAAAAAAAGTCGAGTCAAAAAGAGAGATAATAAATACGTTTTGTATAGCATAATCAACATGGTGCATGATTCTGATGACCAAATAAAAGCATATATATATATATAGATGCACTGGTATTCCACATTTATTACCTGCTGGTAACGGTAAAGCATCGCCTATCGCATCCTTATCACTCCCCATCTTTATTTCTTTTACTTTTTCTTCCTTTTCGTTTTTCTTTTGGAAGAAATGTGTTTCGCCGGGCACAACGAGGAAGAGAAGAGGGGCTTCTCGGATTGGCGTGCAGCGTCTCCTCTGGAAGCCTGCGGAGGAGTCTTGTGGTGCTGCTGCAGCAGCGCAGACCACAGCGCCTCGTTGGCCTTCTCCTCACTCCCACTTACAATCACCGTCACCGATGGCGGCTCAGGGTTGTACTTTTCACCGCGGCAAGCAGAGAGAGATTTGGCAGAGCGAGACGTGCTCGAGGAGGAAGGGCTCTTTAAGGCCTTGTAATGCATGGCCGTCACGCGATGCACCTCCTCCACCGTGCGATACGGCCGGACCTCGGCCGCCTTTAGGGGCGTCGGGTGAGTGGTGGGGGATGTGAGCTGCACTTTATGAAGAAAACGTTTCGCATGCTGCTGCGTCGCCAGCAAACGCGACACCTGCGACGTTTCCTGCTGAAATTGAGTAAAACGTGACAACATCTCCAGCAGCCGTTCTTCTGCTTCCGCATGGCTCTTCTCGTCGCGCTTGTGCGGCGAGTCTTTTGAGATTTCTATCCATTCTAAAGCGCTGGCCCTCGCGTCTCTCAGAATAAGGTCCAGTTGCAAAAAAAAAGCCAAGGCAATGCGTACCTTGCTGGCCCCCAACAGTAGTAACCACAGCGCGTCACGACAGACCGCCGCCGGGTCCGAAGCCTCCTGCACCAGAGCTCTCGCGCTGCGACGCTGCAATAACTGTTCTAAATTTGGACGCCCCATCCATACGGGAAAGTTGTCGCTGCCTTCGACGTGAAGGCGGTGAAGTGAAGAAGCGAAATGAAAATGATGCCCGTGATCGGGGCTGCAGACCACCAGCTTCCCAGTGGGCACAGATTCGACGCACTGCACCATCTCCGATGGAAAAGACAGCCAATCTAGTATAACTGCGGATAAACGCGCATCGTCACCCCACGGCAAGGAACCTTCAGCCGTCTTTCCGGCCTCTTTCCGTTTCTTCTCCAACTCCTTGACCACCGCCTCCGCGTCTGAGGACAGTTGGCGATGCGCTGTTTGTAATGTGGACCAAAAAAACTGACGAAGCTCCTTAAACACGGCGTCGCTCGCCAGTATCTCCGCCAAGAGCACCCCCGCCTTACCTGGATGGAAATGCAGCATGGTTTCCCGCGCCGAAGCGGCGTCCGTGACACCACTCGAGCAGCTAGTGCGCAGCGCATAATGCCAGCCACTCTGCAGCACGAGCGACACCTCCACTAGCAACGGGGTCACCCCTGAAGCAGGAAGAGGGGCCCCCTGCTCCATGGTGTGGCGAAGTCGTCGGCGATGCGTCTGGACCGCGTCGCGGATGAGCCGTGCACCACCTTCCACTTCGGAGAGAGCGGATGCGGTCAATGGATCCTGGACTGTGGAGGACGTGCAGAGCCGCCCTGCCGGTCTCCTCTCACTCTCCTGGAAGCCGTCCACCGCTCGCGAAGGAGCGGAGCGTTGCTCATGGCGATGCACCGCTCTCCCGCGCAGAGCTCGAACAGTGTTAAGGATACACCGCTCGCGTCGTCGTCGCGGAGGCGCTACCGTCGCTAAAGCCACCACGCACTCAGGTGAGGCAGCCGAGAAGTCGCTGGTTCGCGTCAGCGTACCACCGAGGCCGACTCGTTGTAGAAATGCAGCGGCCCACGGGTGACGAACTGCTGCGGTGAACCCCCTGTCTGTCGCTCGCCTCGCCAGCGACCTCGTAAACGAACCACCTTGGGACATCGGCGTACTAGAAACAAAACTCTGGGACGATCCACAAGGAGTCCATCTATTCCAAAAGAACGCTAACTGACTCCTCGCATAAGAAGAGCTGCTACTGCACCGCGGCAACTGAACTCCTTTTTTTAATATCTACGGAATGTAGTAAAGAAAAGAAAAACAGGGGAGAAAGCACGTGCCTTCATACAATACCGTGGGGACACTTCTTAAAAAGCACCCGGCCATCATACCGGAATCGATATACATACATGTAGTAATTCCATTCTATTGTAGATTGATTCATGTCGAATACTTATCAATGACTGTTATTGTCCCAATGGAAAGTCCAGAATGAGTTTATAATCAAGCTTTTACACCATAAAAAATATATGAAATAATAGTAGCAAAAATATTTAGTAAAAACAACTGTTTCGAGTCCAAATCTGAACCAGAGTTGTCATACGTAGAATGAGGTTTTATTAAAATAAAATCGAAAAATAATTGTACTACCTCTTTTTCTGCCCCTGCTGTGGAAAAATGGTGAGGTGAAAGAAACGAACAAACGAATGAATGTATTCGTCATTTAAAGAGTTTAAATAGTCCTTTTCGAAGAGGATTCACTCAGCCCTCCGTGAAAGCGAAGATTTGACGTGTATACCTCAAGAAAAAAAAAAAAAAGAGCGGACGTGAAGAACTGCAAAGCGGACGCCAGCACTGCACTTCCTTTCCCCCGCACGCTACGCCATAGTAGGGTAAGTCGTGTAGCCCTTCTCACCAGGGGTGTAGAAGGTCGCTGGGTCTGGCGCGTTCAGCTCGGCACCCTTCGCCGCGCGCTCCACCAGGTCCGGGTTCGCAATCGCCAGCACACCAAAGCACACGGCGTCGGCCTCCTTCTTCTCCACCGCCTCGTTGGCCGTGCAGGGGTTGAAGCCCATCCCGACAACCAGCACGCCCTTGTACGCCTTGCGGGCCCACACGTCTGCGCCGGTCGCAGGGGTGAAGAAGTCCCCGCGCATCACGTCCAGGAAGGCGAGCTGCGGCCGCTGGTTCAGCTGCTCGCACAGGTACGTCGTCAGCTTCTCCGGGTTCTCGTCGCTCTCATCGTTGAAGGTGTTCAGCGGGGACAAGCGCAGGGCCGTGCGGTCCGCCCCGATCGCCGCCACCACACCGTCCACCACCTCCAGCAGGAAGCGACAGCGGTTCTCGATGCTCCCGCCGTACTCGTCCGTCCGCTGGTTCGAGGACGTCTTGAGAAACGAATCCAGCAGGTACCCGTTCGCGCCATGGACCTGCACGCCGTCGAAGCCCGCCTCCACCGCGTTCTTTGCGGCTTGCACGTACAGCTGCACGTGCTGGTGAATCTCCTCCACGGTTAAGGCCACCGGCGTGGGGTACGGCGTCTTCTCGCCCGTCTTGCTGAACGACTCGGGGCACTGGTGCTTCACAATCCCGACCGCAGAGGCACTCACCACCTTCGTCAAGCCGTGCGACAGCTGCTCCTTCAGCGTCGCGCGGCCACCGTGATGGATCTGGCAGAAGATCAGACCACCCTTCGCGTGCACGGAGTCCGTCACCTTCTTCCACCCAGCGATCTGTTTGGGGCCAAAGATGCCGGGCTCGCGACCGAAGGTCGGGTATCCTTCCTGTATCTGCGTGGCCTCACAGATAATAAGCCCCATGCTCGCCCGCTCGGCGTAGTACTGCACCATCATATCCGTCGGCACGTGCTCCTCGTCGGCACGGCAGCGGGTTGTTGGAGCCATCACTATGCGGTTCTTCAGCTGAAACCGTCCAGCCTTCAGGGGCTGCATCAGCGCTGGGCAGGCCATTGGTGAAAGTGAGGTAAAATAAAAGGAAAACAAATCTTTTAGGTGTACAGAAAAAAAAAAGCACGAGAAAGAAAAAAGGAAGAAATTTAAAAACTGACAGCTACTCGTATCCGTACAACTCTGCTACGCTATCTTTATTGAAGCTGTAAAAGAGACACCAAGCATATCAAAATGATCAGAGAATTTATGGTTACCACGACTGGGTTCTTGTTTCTTTATTTATTATCATTATTTTCTTCTTTCTATTTTAGTTGGATATTCTAATTTATGTCTTCAGATCGTAGGATAACAAAGAGCAAATATATATGTATATAATAAAATATAATATATCGCGCTGTAGAGTGGTGATCGTCTCTAGTAAGGTTCGACGTCTAAAATGTGGTGTCGAGGAAAGTTCGTTTAGCACTGTTCAGTGTTCAGTTATTGCATGCTAGTCTGATACAGGCTCCCATCAGAATTCTGCATTTTTTTTTCTTGTTATGCAGTCGTGTAAGAGTGGTCTTGTTCTAGCTGGGTATGATGTACAAACCGTAAAAAAACAGTAAGTAGTAAAGGGTGGTGCAATTCCTATAGAATAATAGTGAAGGCGGATTAGTTAATATAATGAACTCTGAGTTGATGTCTATCCTGTTTTGAGTTTTTCTATCTAAAAAATAATGTATTATAAATGTTAAATGTTAAAGGTCATTACAGTAACAGGAAAAACAAGAATTTATATGCTGTGTAAATGTAAAGTAAGGTGATTTTCGAAGGATCGTTCCTCTCCTCCTCCCCCCTCCCTCCATCTCCCATTTCCATTCATTTTATCAAAGTCGACGGAACCGGAGAACCATCTGAGTGAGGGTGGACATCCAGGGAATGGAATGGTCGGGGTGTCGGGCGGCGATGCCGTTAATCGTATCAATGTACCAGTTGTTGCGCGGCTTGGAGCGAAAGAACTCGAGGAACGGATGTAACGGCGCCTCTTTCTTTACCGCTTTGATCAGTTTCATTGGTGGGAGCCGGACCAACTGCATGGGTAGTCGGTCCGGATAGGCCTCGGGCTGTACCAGACACTCAATTGCCAGACCCCACGGCTGTTGTAGACTCTGCCGCTGCAGTATCATAGAGTTATGATTGATCCATAGCAGCTTCACCTCATTGGCAAAACAGCACGGCTCATAGGCGTGAGAGGTCTGGCCGTCCACCCCCTCCAGCACCGGCTCCTGGGCCGCAGACGGGGGTAGCAGGGCCGCCGTCTCGGTCCCGCAGTCCTCGCAGCGAGCCGCCTGCAGAACCTCCGCCCCTTCCCCCTCGCCCTCAGCGTCGGCGTCGGACGGGGGCGGCAGCGGCGGGGCGACGAGGGGGGGCGGGGCCACCCAGCCGTCGAGGCCGGCGGTGGTCGCGGCAGCGGTCACCTGCCTCGCCGCGGCACCACCACAGCGGCGCTGCAGGGCGGCACACTCCTTGATGAACGTCCCCCACGTCCGCGGCTGGCGAAACGAACCGTCCGTCGTGCTCGTCAGCTGCTGGATCTCTCGCTGGGCCCACCGCAGCAAGTCGCGCGTGAAGTGCGGCGATGTCAGCACCAGGCGCCCCTCCCCACCACTCGAGCGGGTGGTGCACTGCGTCACGCGGGCGGCGAGAGGCGACACGCGAAGCAAGAGCTCCAGCAGTCTCCCGCGTTCGGTGACCAACAGCAGCGGATCCACGTGGGGGGCGACCGCAGCAGGGGAGGTGAAGGCGGTGGTGAGGCTGTTCGGCGTCTCCAGCTGGGTGGGGCCGCGCTGGGAAGGTTCCTCTGTTAAGAAGAGACCGCATAACGACTTGGAGAGAGCAGGGTGGGGCGGGGTCTGCACGTTGGTGAGTTCTACAATAAGGTGATGTGGCCGCGCAGAGTCCAGAGCCACCTGCTGCACCACGGGAAAGCTATTCGGCAGGCCATTGAAGAACTGAGCATGCTTCAGTCGCTCCGACCAACGCGCTGCCTGCAACTCCGCTCCCAGCGGTTGGTCACCGACTAAGCGTTGAAAGAAGCCCAGCAAGGCGCTGTGCACCACTAAGACGTCTTCCACCACGGTAGACGGAGTTGGGAACGACGACGACACGCTCTTCTGCACCCCAGCCGCGGTACCGCTCACTCCGCCCTTCTGCTGCTCCAGTGCACGTTGACTGCGCTGTAACCGAGCGGAGCCGGTTACCAGACTCTGATACAGCGCCATGAACTCCTCCAGCAGCCACTGCTGCGCCAGTGTGAAACCTATGCGGGTGTCGTAGTACTCCTCCGCGGGGGAGTGGGGAAAGCTCAGCTCCTCCTTCGCCCCTTCCAGCCACTCCTCGGTCGTCAGCAAACTATTGCCGAGCGACAGTCGAAGCAGCGCGTAGGACCGCTCCACACGAAGCCGAACGCTGCGATGCGTCAGTAGATACACCCCCTCGGCCACAGACGCCGGTGTCAGCAGCGACGCGTCTTCGGTGACGGCGGACAGCAGCAGAGCCTCTGCCCCCGTCTCACGAGGCTGCAGGCCGTCGAGTACGGCAGAGAAGAGAGCCGCCAGCTGTGGCGAGGCCCCTAGCCCGTCCATGGGGTGCGCCGGGGCGACGTGTACGTCTTGGCCATCCGCTGTGTCTCTATCGAGGCCTTCGAGAGACGTGATCAGTCGATTCAGCGGCTCCACCACACTCGCCATCGAACGAGCGAGCCGAAGACTTTCCGCACGCTTCGCACCGCTTTGCCCCGGCAGCACGGTGCGGAGGTCTGTCGATGGACCGCGCTGAGCAATGAGAGACTTAAGGTCGGCACGGTGCAAGAGCCGAGACGGGTCCTCTACCCCTCTGGCGTAGTGGCGAAAGGCCTCCCCAATCTCATCGCGGCGGACCGAAGCCGGCGTGGGCGTCGGTATTCCGTCTCTCGAGGGGTTCAGCGTTGCATTCAACGGCACACTACTCGAAGCCCAACGGGTACCGGTTCGACTGAAAACCATCTGGAAAGCGGCTCCGCGATTCGGGTATGCGGCGGGGACTCGATGTCGAGGTTCTCAATCTTCAATTGGGCTAATTGGAGATGAGGGAGCAACGCCACTTCACAACAGAAAAAATGGTTTAAGATCGAGTGGAACGGTAAGAACAGCCAGTGACGGAACTGCACCACAAAAAAAGTGAGACGAAAGATTTAATTAGGCACAACTTTTAAAAAAAATAAATAATAAAAAACAAATAAAAATATTTTAGACATGAGAGAGATGACGTTCCATAGGAAAATAATTGGTTCGTTGACGAATGCATTGGCTCTGTGAAGTCCTCACTCATAATTGGACACCAGAATAGATTCAACAATGTGTTTTATCTCCTATATATTTTTTAGTTAAGAAGAAATTTGCCGGAGGGAACCGGCGACGGCAGTTACTATAGTCTATTCTACCTATCCTATTCCTCACGACATCCACACGAATAGTGAAACCATCTTCAGACCTCGAACCCCCACTCACGTTTGCATGTACAGAATAACAAGCAAAATAATGAAGTTTCTTCTGAATACTTCGAAATTCGTCTCTGGCAGTAATGGCTACACGGCGTTCATTTCGATGCGCAAACAGCAATCAGCAGCCTGGGAATAAAAAAAACACGAATATAGTAAAAAAAAACTATTAAACAAGACCACCTCACTGAGAAAAAAAAAGTCTTCCACACCACCGATGTAGCGAGACTCTAGAATGTGGTGATGCCTTTACCTTTTTCTTCGACCTCAGCTTTGGTGCTGGCAAGCGGCGAAGTGGTGCTCGTCGTCCCGTTCGTCGCAATTTTAGCTTGTGGAGAGGTGGAAATGGAGGATTTTCTCGTTAGTGGTTCGTACCAAGCGTCTGGGACTTTGGGGGGAGATTTTTTCTTTGAGGACTTATTTTTTAACTGTGCCGTCAGCTGTTGCGGCACTCGGTGCATCTCATCCATCACTGATTGAACAGAAGACCAAGACGGCTCCCCAGAAGCCTCTGTCGTCGTCTCCATCGCTTCCGTGCCGACCGCTTCGTTCCGATCTAATTCGCTTTGCGGCGATAAATCGCAAAGCGAATTACCGTCCACAGCCTCGGATGGTGCGGCATCAATGGACTGCTGGGCAAGGGGCTTTCGCGATCGATCTCGACGCGCAGCACCTCCTTTTTGGGGAGATACTATAGAGGGGAGCGGCAACGGTTCGGAGTGCTTCAGGCTGTGCACAATCTCATCCACAGCACTCTGTACCGATATTTTTTGTTTTTGCGCGGTCACACCCGTTGATGGCGCGGAATGGGCCATTGCAGGAGTGGAGGCATCAATGGACTGTTGGACAAGGGCCTTTCGTGGTCGACCTCGACCTCGACCTGCGGGACCTCCTTCTTCGGGTGATAAAATAGAGGGGGGCGGCAACGGTGCGGAATGCTTCAAGCTGTGCACAATCTCATCCACAGCACTCTGCACCGATATTTCTTGTTTTTGCGCGGTCACACCCGTTGATGGCGCGGAATGGGCCATGGAAGGAGTGGAGGCATCAATGGACTGTTGGACAAGGGCCTTTCGTGGTCGACCTCGACCTCGACGTGCGGGACTTTCTTTTTCTGGTGTTGTATTAGAGGGGGGCGGCAACGGCTGCAGCACCTCGTCGTCCACTTCTCCATCCTCGTGGCTGACGGGGTGATGCGTGACGGAGAGATCTATCGAAATCTCCTCTTCACTGCTCAGAAGCGCACTCTGATACACTTCGAGGGACCCACCCACGTGCTGGTTGATCGCCGTCACCCGCACATGAGTCCCAAATTGGCACTTTCCGCTGGTGGCAGAGAATAGCTTCCGCAGCGACTCCAGTCCACACAACGGCTCCTCGAGAGCAGTCGGAGACTGCAGTAGTTGGGGTGCAACCTTCGTCAGCGCTACGCCGCCATCTGGGCACACCGCGAACGTCAAGCCAGTGTCTCGAATGTTCGTCAGTGCACCGGAGGGCCGCAGCCTCAGCCGTAGACTAGAACGCTGAAACGGATGTATGTCCTGCGTCACGATAAAGGACAGTAGTGTCAGTGAGCCTTTCCTTAGTAGCAGACCAGAGCGGTGAAACAAGGAGTGAAACATGGTTAGCGTTACTGAAACCGTACCCGCATTTTTTGCTCTCAATCCCCCGAAGGACAAAAAAGTCAACACGGTCCGACAGGAGATCTTGTGTTTCCTTTTTTTAATTCTTTTTCGTTCCCTTATTATTCGCGATTCGGTTTTCCAAAAAGATTCAAGATTGAGGATTCTCAGCACTGCCTTTCCTAAACTATCTAGAAGTACAAGATTCTTTTTCAAAATCAGGGGAGAGAACAAATAAGGCACTGTTAGTCCTTCATTTCAACTGCTTCACGGGGAAAGATGATGTGAAAGGTCACGCTATTACAGACACAGGCTTGACGTTCGCCACTCCTGCGAAACGAAAAAAAAAAAAGAGAAGAAAAGGGTTGCTCTACTCCGCCTATACTACTCGAATCCGTGGTGATTCCCGCTTCTTTCTATACGCGCTGATCCGACGACGATAATGGATCGTGGATTCTAAAAAGCAAATAAATGAATTCTAATGAGAAGGGGTCCTCGTTCGCCACAGGATCTCTTGCCCGCCAGCCACAAGTTGAGCCTGATCACCGTCTCTACATCCGGCTCCGGCGCCCACGCTGATTGTATTTACGTTGTTAATGAACGAAAAAGAGAGGAAAGAGGGAGGCTACTCTTGCCAATCGGTGTAAAGCCTTTACTTGATAGTTTTTCTTGATTATGGACCAGCTGATGGGCCAATTCACTTCGCGTTGGGAATCCATCCTCACTCGTGTCATATACGATGGCTTCCGATAGACCGGAGAGGTAAGCTCTCCACGTTTAACCATAAGGGAAGGGAAGTGAAACATAAGATTCCATTGGGTGTCCCACTTCGGGCGAAAAAATAATGCCTCTTTCCTATTACACGAATGCAGTAGGATGGTATTCGCAAGCTGCGGCTCCACAACCGCCTTCTGCTTAGCCTTCGGCTTTGTCTTCGACTTCACCTTCTGCTGTTTCTTAAGCACTTCCACAGCCACCTCCCTCAGTCCTTTAGTCGCTGCCGCTGCCATAGTCTGGGGTATGCTGTCTACCCCGGCGTGATGCTCCAGCTCCAGCTCCTGTTTCGCGTACGTGTCCAGAAGATCCTGATGTTGATCTTCGAGGTCTTGAGAGTTTCCAGCGTCCCACTCTGGATCCTCCATCGCGACGTCATCGTCCAGCGAGTCGTCCGCTACTGCTAGGTCTGTAAACTCTTCCAGGATATCACTGGAAGCCGCCTCCAAGTCCAGCTGCTTCTCCTCCGGTGGAGCCCCTTCTCCCACCTCCGCTACGGCCTCCGGTTCGACGGGTGAAAGTTCTGCCGTCACCACCTGCGGAGGAGTCGGGGTGCTCTCCGGGGCGACAGGGAGGGGCGAGTCGACGTGTGGCGCGGCGGCCCGAGCTTTCTTGGTAGGATCCGCTGGCCGGAATTGTAATTTCATCGCCAGCGTGAGCCCAGTGCTGAGAAAGTCCTTCACCTTCTTGAAAGCTTGATCGTTCCACCGCTCCACCTTATTCTTCTCCTTGACGCTGAGATTCCGTTTCTCCCCTGTGTACGCTACCGGCTCGTAGTTGACTTCCAGCACCCGCACCTTGTTCGCCGCGTTCTCAAAGAGTGCCTTCGCAGGAGCAGAATACAGTTCCAGCAGCGAAGGGGAGTCCAAGGACATAAAGATTTCTCCGTGTTTGTTCGGGTTCATCTGAACTCCCCACGGCGTCGCGGCGGAGGGCCGTGAAAGGATCAACACCACGCTGTTCTTTTGCATCTCGCACAGCAGCTCACGAGCCGTATTCGGCGAACTCGCGTGAGGGTCCGAAGGCGGTAGTGCTGGCACCGGGGGTTTGGAGGTCTGGAGCGGAGTAATGGTGGAGACACTCATGCTAGCGTTCGCGATGGACGGCGCTTGAGAACTGTTGTGTAGTTCTTGTAGCTTTTGGTAGCTACTCCGCAACGCACTAATAGCCTTTGCAGGGTCTTTCACATCGCCTTGTGCTTGTTCCCGGAATCCGGGTATCTGAACATAGGCGGAGTCAATCAAAGCAATTGTTGCTTGAACCTCTTGCAGCCAAGAGTTCTGCTTTTCCGGCGTAGATGCTTGGGGAAAGGCCCCTAGGAGCTCCTTCACCGCCGCGTTAGACAGCAGATGACCCACCAACACCAACCCTTTGGGAGAGGCATCTTTAGGAATACCGCGGAAAAGTGCTTCTAATCCTCGCTGCAACACCTCAGTGGCGGCGTCGGCAGATTCGGCCCTCGAAATGTCGAGCAGCTGGCACAAGACACTCTGCTGCAGCATCGTCATCTCGGTCGCACACAGGCGGCTGTAGGACGGATTTGGAATAATACGCTTGCTGAGACGGTCGAACATCATGAAGGGGGCGGTGACCTGCTTCTTCCACGACAGCACATCGCTGCACAGAGAGTTCATTCCCCTCTCGTCGTTCTGGACAGGAGACCCCTCCACAACGGTCTGTTCAACTCCACTCAGAGTCTCGGACAGAGGCTCGGGATCGGGCTCGAGGCGGAGCGAAGTGGAGTCCTTGTCGAACAAGCCTTCCTTCACGGATGTCGATGCCACCGCCTCATTCGAGAGGACCGGAGATGTGGCGTTGGACTCGCTCCCATGCTGTACCCCTTCTTCCATCTGGTGAGAGCTCTCCTGGCCAGTAGTGGTGGAGCTCGGTGGGGCCTCCTCCGCCGCAACGGCTGTCGCCTCCGAGTCGGAGCCTGCCGAGCGCATTTCCGCCATGATCTTCAGCACCTCCTCCTCCGCGAGCGACGCGTCTCGGATGGAGGCCGTCGCGGGTAGCTCAGCTGTCTCCATCGGATAAGGGTCCGGCGCTACTTTTGACTTTTTCGAAGACTTGGATGCTTGGCCTTTGGTCGGTTTCACCCCCTCGCTCCGCTTATGAGGGCGGTACACCATGTGATTGACTCGTCCTTGGCGGTGTCCACACAGAAAGGAATACAGGCGCAGAATACGATTCACAGCGAGAAAACCGTAGACGACAGAGCAGGAGAAGAGAGAAGTTTAGTTTAAATTTTACCAAGTCCTGAAAGAAAACGAAACAAGACAAAAAAAAAAGGAAGAGAGGAACATCCGCAGAACTACAGAGAGGGGTCGCCACAAAAAGAAAAGTACATCGGCGCCAGCCACGTCAAATGAAATGGTGTGCCTAATATATATATATATATATTATTTTTTTTTTTTGAGAGATTTCTCTTAGCATTATATTAGATGATGAAATACTTAATTATCTTATCCGAATCCAAAAATGAACTGAATTTCATGAGCAACTCTCTATGCTCGTGGAACACGCTTCAGTACGTTGCCGGCTGCCTGCATCTTCTCACGCTACTCTCCTGCAGCATCCAGATCTCCTAGTGGCGCGGGCCCTTCGCCCTGAATGTGTGTGCTCGTGAACTCCCGCAGCGCACGCTTCTCCTTCGACATTTTCACTCTCGATGCCTTGATGTAGTCCTCCTTCGGTCGGAACGGAGTGTCTTTCAGCCGCAGGTCAAGCAGCGGCAGGTCGACGTAGCCGAACTCCTCCGCCACTTTGAGGAGATCCAGTCGACTCTCGTCGTACACCTCCCGGGGGCCAACGGTGCAATAGACCACCATGGTGGCCTTGTAGGCGTGGTAAGCCGCATTCTGAACGACGAACAGCTTTCGGTGCATGGAGCGAATCTTCTCCCCCACGAAGAGATAGCGATTGAGGGGCGGCGGAGTGTGGAGCGGGGTGAAGCACAGTGCGTGGCGGGTGCCCGTGTGGCGCAGCTGCTGCAGTGCGCCGTTCACCTCGGCGGGGCGGAGAAGAATAAACAGAAACGAGTAGTTGCACGCCGTCTTCCCTGCACGCTCTGATGTCACGGCCGACGACTGTGAAGCGGAGGCCGAACCTGACACCGGTGGTGGGGAGCCGCTCCGACCGCTGAGCGGGACTGGGCTGCGGCTGCGCTTCCGTGAAACGGTATTGCGCACGACTTCGGCGTTGGACTTGGACTGCACTGCCCCGGGCGTAAGTTTTTCAGCGAGAAACTGCGAGAAATTGGGAAGGTCTACAATGATATCGAACTGAACAAAGATGGAGCCACGCAGTGGCACCACTCCAAAGCACGACAGCAGTACTGGCGACAGTTTTCCCTCCTCGACCATTTCATCAAAGGAAGTCGCAAGGCGCAAGCGATCCTCCGAGCTCTGAGTCGCACTGTAAGTACTTTCTCCTTCATAGTCGCTCATCAGCCGCAGATGCGGAGGCAGCGCATCGAGAAAGCGGTACAGCACATCATAGAGAAAACTGCACATTTCTTTGGTGGCCACCCGCACCAGCATCCCGCGGCCCTTCTGAAGGCTGTGCAGCAGCGCATACAGAAACTGCACCCGCTGCAGCCCCTCTAGGACGTGGTAATGCACCTGAACTTCCTTGCGGGGCTGTGCGCGCGAGGTCATCGGAGCGGCGGTCTTCTCCGCGCCAGTGGAGGGCCGCACGGTGGTCAACCAGTCCAGTCGCGGCGACGACACGCAGGCGGAGGTGGGGGCCAGCACACAAGTGAGGGGGACGTGGCCGAGACAGCTCCAGCGATGCTTGGATAGCCGAGTCAGCGACGCCACACCTTGCGCCTTATCCTCCGCAGATCCCATCGGTAGCGTTGCGAAGGGCTTGGTCTTGGCACTCAGAAAGTGCACAAAGACACCGACGCAGCGCCACAGCGCACTCCGCTGGTCAATGGCCAGGAACCCATCCGGTGACGCCACAAACACCGGGACGCGCCAGGACGATGACGGTGGCGCCGTGCTGGATTCGCTGCGGCTGCGGCCCCGTTGTCCTGGTCCAGCGCTGGAAGCACTCCCTGGCACCACGGGAAAGGCAGCGGCGTCGGCACTGTCCGCCCGCACCACCTCCAGCTCGTAGTGCCCCTGCAACCAGTTCGCCAGCTTCGTCGCTTCCTCGTTCGTCTCCACCAGCACAAACACGCAGCGACCGTCACTGGGACTCTTCAGTGACGCGGTGCGAGCGGCGCGCTGCAGCGCTCCGACAGCCACGCAGTGCTGTGCCGGCTCCGCGTCCAGCACAACGCGTTTCACAATGATCGGAGCAGCGTCGGCCTCGGCCTCCGCCCGTGGGGTCGTCGCAAGGAACTGCACCGCCTTCATCTGCTTGCCAGAGAGCTGACTGGCCGATCCGAGAGCGCGGCAGTGCTCCATATGCGCCAACACCGCATCCGTGAGCAGCGCCACTGGGTCTTTCCCTTTGTGGTCCGCCTGAAGCAGCGGAACGAGGTCTTTCGCTGTCTTGGGTCTCAGCAGCTGTGCCTCCTCCTCGCCAAGAAACTGCTGAAGCTGCCGCATGCCACGCGTTGGCTGTGGCGTGCGGCGTGAATCTCGCTGTCGGCCACTCATGACGGTCCTGCTACAGATGACAGATTCAACCGAAGAGCTGCAAGAGTGACTCGTGAAGAGTGCGGCAGTATAAGCGTGAGAGAGGAGCCTACTCGTGTCAAGAACCAGCACAACAACTACCTGGTCTATGTGCTACCTAAAAAGAAAAAGAGAAGTAAAAATATTCTAAAAGAATAAGTGCTTTCAATAACCATGTTGAAGAGTGAGAATTCATTCCAGAACAAAAAAAAGTAGGAAAAACAGAAAGAAACGAAGAGAGAGAACAATAGAACGACTAACTTCATTGTCGGTGTCCTGGGCAGCATCTCGCCAATATCAATACAGTAGTTTATTTGGAGTTGCGTTGGGATTTTTTTTTTTGGATTGAGCCCCAATCCAGCGGAATGTATACTCATAAATAATATTAATATACATCGTAAATTAATAAGAAAGAGGTTTGGTAGGGAAGGGAAAGGAAAGGAGGGGAGTCGAAACCGGACTGCTAAATGAACTACGCCACATAAAAGAGCTTATGACTGAATAGTATTAATAGATACTAAAATAGCATTGAAGTGTTTTAAAATATTGTTTCAGTTGATATCCGACTACGCGTCAAGAGAATGAAATTTTAGGAGGTATGAAAAGGTCAGCAAAGGCAATAGCAGCACTACAAAAGAAGAAGTTAAGTATACAGGTGGTTAATGAATGTCCTGTACACGAAAACATATCATATTGGTTGTTGTATATTTCTATTTATGTAAAGATAACGCATATCTTCTAGCTGCTCGTCTGCTTCTTCAGGTAGGCTAACCATTTTTTTTCTTTTTCTTTGTGCATTAGAGCAGTGAAGCTGCACTGTAAAAGAGATGTCTATCCATAATTGGTATGAGGACAAACGAGATTCGTGCACACATCAGCGGTTCTTACTAGAGATTGCAAAATGGTTCGTTTGAAAGATTTTAAACTCCGGAGGGTAAAAAAATTAAGAGTAAGGTCCGTACAACAGCGGCATCATTACACTTCCATTCAAAGCCGAATAAAAATGAAAAATAAAAATGTTCCGTTCTTTTCTGTAAAATCGAATATATATTTATATTTTTTTTTTTTTCTTTCTTTTTTTGTTCGCCTGAAAAGGGAAAAAAAATTACTGTTTTTTCGTACTAGCGCATGAATAATCTTCATCCCAACAAAAGGGTGCTCCGGCAGTACCCACACGACGTATCAGCGTTTGTGGATTGTTTTCTCGAAATATGGGTCTCGCAACTCTCGAACTGCAATATTTTTCACTATTTTTTTTTTTGGTTTAATTTATTCATCACATTTGAAACTAAATTTATTTTTTAAAAAATCCTTTTGTATTTTGGCATTTCTTCACTGACTCTCAAAACTCAAATCCTCACATTCTATGAAAAAAAAGGCAATTTCCATGCTCTTTTCACTACTATAATGAATTTTGTTATTCAAGGCAAACAACGTGGCACAGACATGATGTACGACGTGCAGCGAGAATAAAATACAATGACGAATACGATTTGCTGTAAAACGTTAGTTTAGCCTAGTATCTCTGAAACTGAAACATTCTTCAACGTATAGAGACAGAGAGGAACTCTCATCTGTTTTGATTTATTTTTATTTTCGTTTTGAGAGTTGTTGAAGAGTTACTAGTCCACATCATTCATACCCTTTAAATGTTCCAAGGCCAACCGAAGAAACAAGTAGATGGAAAAAGATCATTAAAATAAAAATAAAACAGCAAAAAAGAAAAAAAAAATGATAAGATATGGAAAATAAAACATAAAAAAGGGAGGAAAGAATTAGGAGCCATCCATTGTTTACAGCAAAAAAGTTCAGTCAGGGAAATGAACTACCAAAAAAAAAACATCGATAGCGAAAATGACCCATAAGTCCTAGATAAAAGATCTGGTACACACACCCTCGAGTACTTGAGCTCATGACGTCTAAGGAGAGTGGCAATAATTCTCTTCTTCGAAGTTTCCGTTTTCACTGAACAGTAGAAAATTTTCTTTTACAGGTGTTCAGAAAAAAAAAGAAAGATACGAAAGAAAAGCACACAACAATGAAAACAACAATGACAAGAAAGGCAAGGAGGTTTGACTATGCAAGTGCAGATTCTCTCCACGCGTCAAGCTTCCAAAAATAATAATTTCACGCAGCGTACTAGTGAGGGCTTTTTTGTTTCTTCCGTATTCATTCGATGAATTCTACCGCAGGTGAAGCAAATAACGGGAGAGAGAAAAAATTCGGTAGAAAGCCTCAAAAGTTGGAGTTGAGGAGAGCGGTGGAGTATTTTTTGTGGAGATATCTTAATGGTCACACTTAAAAAACAAATTTGCTAACTTCTAATGCTCAATCATAACTTAAAATATGTGTTGCAAAAAAAAAGAATAGGGGAAAAACAAAACTCTTTCTATTCCCGTGTCCTTCCTTAGAGGTTGCCTTTCTTTCCCATGATGGAGTTTATTCAGCACCTGTCGACACCCGCATCGCCGCATTCGGCTGCTGAAGCTTTGATTTCTTCAGTTCTTCATTCGCACTGTACATCAAAGCCAGTTTTCGCTGCAACCGAAGGACCTCCACGGATTGGCGTTCAACAGGAAACGTGTTGACATCCCACTTCATGGACATACGAGGGAACGGCACCACGTCGAGCTGGTGCAAGACGGTGCTCAGCGATGGAGCCCCTTCTACGTCCTCCTCCACTACGGCCGTGGCGCTGGGCGGGGCGAAGGCCGGCGCTCTCCCTCGCTCCGCAGCAGAGAGGGAAGGCAGCAGCTCCACCGAGCTCTGGGGCGGTCCCCGTCTCGGACGCTGCGGGCTGTGGCGTCGCGTCTCCTCTGCCACCGTGTCCCTCTCGGCCTCGAGCTCCCCGCTCGATGCGGAGCTGGTGTTGTCCGTGACGGAGTCCAGCAGCCCGCACAGCTCCGGTTCGACCTCCTCCTCGGCCGTAAAATTGCCCTTCACCGGCGTCGTCGCGGCGGTCGGACTCTCGGTGGCGCCGAGGGGCGTGACAGCCTCACTGTGCCCTGGCGTTTCCCAGCTCGAGCCGAGCTCCGTCTCCTCCGACTCAACGGGCGCACACGCTGCCACGTTCTCGCGCTGCTGCTCCATCTCGTGCTGCGCGTCACGAGCGCGGCGTGCGGCGTCCCAGGCGGGGTAGCTCGTGTAGTACCACTGCACCCAGAGCTCCGCCTCGCGGACCGCGGCCTGGAGGGGGTAGTAGCGCTCGAACAGCTCCATCGCCTGCATCATCATGCCCGCCACCCAGAGCTGCTGCCGCTGCAGCGTCTGCTCCTCCAGGCTGTCCGAAACCCGCGTTGGCTGGAACGAAAGGCCCGCCACAACGTCGCGCTGTGGAATAGGCGATGCCGCGTCCGGCGTGGTCGTGAAGGGGTCCAGCGCCGCAAACGGCACCGGCGGGCTGGCTCCCGCCCGTTCCGCTGGCTGTGAGGGAATGCTCTGAAGAAACCCGCTGGCCCGGCCGAGCAGCGCACTCCACTCACAGCGTAGCAGACTCAGCGCCACCTCAGGGGCAGCGGCCTCACTCACGCACTGCGGGTAGAAGTGTCGCAACTCCTTATGGCCCACCTGTGTGAGGGTGGCCTCGAGCTCCATGAAGTACCGGGCCTCGCGTGGTGTAGTCGCGGCGGTGCCCTCGTACTCCAGGATCCGATTGATGTAGTGGTAAAACACGGAGAGCAGCTTTTGCTTGTGCAGTATGGCGTGCCGGTACGCATCCGTGACCTTGGCAATGAAGATGCACTTTTGCTGGTCGGTGCGAGAGAGGAGCTCCGTCTGATACGCTCGGGAGTGCAGCGGCGGTGTCCGGGGCGTGTCCGGTCGTCGTGCCTCGCACTCCAGCTCGTCTGCCGCTAGCTCTCTCCCCACACTGCGGGGCTTTGGTGTAGGATGGGGACCGGGCAGCGGTCCATCCGTCACGGGCCCCACCGGCACACCACTCGAGGAGGAAGGGAACTCACCGACATCAGCATCGCTGCGGATGGAGGTGCAGGTTAGCATTTCGTCAAATTCGAGATCATCTTGCTGCTCGTCCAACTCCCAGTTGGAGAGCCGCTCTGCCTGCATTCCGTCTCACGAGAGAAATGCGGTGTGGAAAGCGGTCGATCCGCCCACAACAGCGAAAGATTGATAGAAGCGGAATGCGCAAACCAAGGAAACCAAGGAGACTGAATTGGAATATCAAGTCCAGAAAGGAAATACAAAATAGAATCCAAAAATAAAACGATACCTAAATTAAAAAAGATAAAAAAATTCTTAAAGTAAAAAATGAATAATACTCTGAAGAGTTTGCGAATAAACCTTCTTTATTTGTGTCTGTGGATCCTATAAAATGTTTTCTTGCTCACTCGCGTCACTGTGGGTCTTGAATGGCGTAAGTCGAGAAAGAGGAGCCCCGTATTCGTCGAGTGGCACAACTATCCAAACGATAAAAGAATTATAACGTAACGAGTAGTCCGCTGCAGTCCGCAAACGAACGGAAAGAAAGCAAAAATAATATATAACTTTTCCAAATATAAACAATAGTGAGCTAAAGCACTGAAAAAAAAAAATTATTTAAAGGTTAAATAAAATTGAAAAGCTAAAGTTAGGCAGTACCTTTCTTTGGATCTCTTCTTTGTGATCGTCTCTCGTTGCGGCCGCCACTTTCTATTCTCGGCGCCCACCCTTCAAACTATTTTGATTGAGCGGCAGTGCAAAATTTAAAGTGCTGGAACCCTAGCGCAAGGAGCACTTGTACTTGGTGTGAGGATCAGTCGTCGTTCGTACGTAGGGCACAAGCACTAGTGTACACTAACCCAACGATAAGACAAGAAAGAGAAATAAACAACAAATAAAGAAAGAAAAAATAGTTATTGGTACCTATGACTCACTACTTCCAAAAATTTTAATTGACCGTGTATGGCGCTCTAAATCCTGGAAAGCACCTTAGGAAACTTGTTGCAAGCACAAAACCACAGCCACGAGAGGTAAGAATCAATATATAGTTTTAGAGTTTTTTTTTTCTTGTTGAAATCGATAAAATTATATCTTCTGAGTAAATTTCGTTAGTTTGTGAAAAATAGAAATTGAATTGAACCTCCTGCACGGTTATGTGCAAAAATAAGCAAATATACAATATATATAACTAAAGTACTATAATTCAATAACTATGGATGAATGTATAAAAGTATAGAGAGATGCTAACAACCTTTACTGTTTCCTTCTTCTTTAGTCCTTTCCACAGGATATGCCACGGAAACGAAAACGCACCGATAAACACTAACTCGCAAAAGAGAAAAAAAATAAAAAAAATTAAAAAATTCTAAAAATAGGGATGATGGAGTTGAGCAATTTTATTTTCTCATTTAGGATTTTCATTCTCATGCTCCTTTCGGTACCGATTCCGGATCAACATCAGCGAAGACTTTGCGATGTCTCAATAATTATTTTTTTAGGATGGTTTTTTTTTTTTTGCTAGTGGATAGAAGACAGTGAGAGTAAGAAGGCGATACGATGTCGTGTCATTGAGTACTCCTGCCCGCAACACAGAAATTCTTGGAATGGCGCTCCGTCACTTTACCACGTCGCCGTTGTTGAGTCGTTCTTGTGCTNACGTCGCCGTTGTTGAGTCGTTCGTGTGCTTGGATGTTCGTTTAGGGGGTTGAGTGAAGTGTTCCATTTCCACGGGGCTGAACCGGCAGGCCTTCTTTGAAGACACCTTAGCCCACGCGAACAGTTCCACACCGAAAAAAAGAAAACGAAATCCTGAAAACAATGGAATGAAACGAGTTAGATGGTGAGAAAAGGAGAAATTAATAATACTCGTCATCATCTTAACGTAACAACAAGTACTCTGACACACATAAATGTAACGACACAAAGTTCCCAATCTGTGCTGTTTTTTTATATATTATTATCACATCGTTTTAGTAGAATGTCTTCTCCTCCACGGAACATAAAGAGACAAACTTCCATCCAATATATATTTTCAATATATTTTTGCTTCTTTTCTTTTTTTGAATTTTTCATCCTTTAATGTATCTGCAGTTCGTTTTGCAATAGAAATGAGAACGACATAAAAGATCAGTTGTGGAATACACAAATGTTATTCTTATTCATAAGAAAAATGTAGTAAGGTCTACGTCTTTTACCCATTTGGGAGCCGTGACATTCTAATATAAAAAAATAATAGTTGAACTGGAAAAAAAAAAATAATAATAAAAAAAACAAGATAAAAGATGGAAAGGCCGAATGACCACTCGTATAATCGAGAACCTGAAAATTCTATTCACGACACTGAATAGATAAAAAGAGAATAGAGAGGTCAAATAAAAAGGGAATTGATTTTTCTCAACCTTAAAAGAAGCAAACCAAAACCATAACAGTAAAGTGGTCATTTTACTGTTATTAGTCTGCTTTGTGTCACGTCACGAATGAAGGTGATTGTCTGTTCCGGTAGACGAAATAGTTTTATGATTTACCTTCCATTCCGCTTCTCTCATAACCTTCTGCGGAATTGGACGTGGTTTCTTCTCCAAGTAGTAGAAAAAAACCGAACGATCAAAAAGTCACGAGAAAACGAATAATAGTAATAATTATACTTTTAAAACAAAATAGTCGGGTGTCAAAATAAAGCACAAAAAAGGTTTTTAAAAAAACCGAAAAGCGTCGCTCAAAAAAAAAAAAAAAAAGCATCCGCAGGTGAAACTTGCATGTAAAGGGAATGCACATCAAATGTGTCTTCTATATCTCTCTATATATCTCTTATTCGATTCTATAGTGCTGCATAGATGTACGTGGAGTGTTGACTTTGTTTTTCTGTTTGTGATGGAGAGCACTAGTAACAACCTGTAAGAATGTCCTGTGGTTATAATTTTAAAACGAAGAACGATCGAATAAATATATCACAATAGTGTATAGAAATATAAATAAAAAGAACCATATAAGCCGAATAAATGGAGAGAGAGTGAGAATTTCTTCGAGGAGTTTAGAACAGTGAAACAGTGGAATATGTATGCATTTGCAACATCCATAAAAGCTATATCATCTCCTAAACCACTGCCACTGCTTCTGGAGTCAATAAATAAATTAAAAAAGCAAAAGAAAGAAGTATGTGAAGTAGAGTAGTGGTCGAACTGACTTAGGATGTGGTATAAAAGGCTTTCCTTCGCGTATTTTCACCGCACCGCTACTAATCTAGTCACCTAATCTAGTCCTCAAACCAAAAGAACCTCCTCATCGAAACGAAAAGGACTATAAGAGGTAATGGAATAGGTGAGAAATGGGTCGGGCAGACAGAAAAGAACCCTTCGGCCTTCTCTAACTCACGTACAAGAGAAGACCCAGGGAAGCGAAAGAATACCAGATATATAGAAAATCAAAAGAGAAGGTGCAAGAAAACAAAAAAAAATATAATACTATTAGTTTGGAGAAGGGTAGCGCCAATATATGTTTTTATTTGAAACCACAATCGTAATCCAGTACTGGCTTTAAGGCTTTCATTGACTGAACATATCTGAAAAGCGAAGACGAGATTGCCCTTGGTTAGAGTTCGCTCTGGCGCTACCTCACTTCCCAACTCTCCTCTTTGTGGAAAGCCAATTAATGAGCCGCACCTCTCCGCCTAGCGTCTCGTCACCTCAAAAGGACGTCTGCGTGAAGAAGTTCATAATATGCATCGGCGGCAGCACCGCCCAGAACTGTGTCTCGTCCTCCGGCTGCACCTGCTGGAAAAAAGCAGAGGCAGACTGAAAGAAGAAGCGAGGGAAAGCGGTGACCTCCCTCTGCGGCGACTCCGCACAGACCGAAGAGGGCCTTCCGAGCACCTCGTCGCCGAGTTTGGGGTACGCGCTCCGCGCCTTCCCGGCCGCCGCCGCAGCGCTCATCCCCGCGTAGCAGCGCTGGACGACCTCGCTCGAGACACCAAGGACCTTCTCGGCACGGTTGATGGCGAAGTAGTACAGCTGCGCCGAGAGCGTGGGAGCGACCTCCTCCATCGCGATCCCCGCACACAGCAGCACATTCAGCACGTACTGGTGGAAACGCACATCTCTCAGGTACAGAATCTGCCGATCGCTCAGCGACTCCGTCGTACCTCCGGTCGTCGCTGCGACGCTGAGGACGGCGGCAGCGCTCAGCGGGTCCTCCTCCTCCTCCTCCAACACGGTCTGCAGCAGCTGCGCGTCTCTGCCCAGCGGGGAAGCCAGGCTGAGCTCGAGCTCGTCGATGCCGGACACCGCCGAGGAGCTGAAGGGCATCATGGTGGGCATCTCTCCCGTCATGGGCGGCGGCTCCAGCGGTTTCTGCGGGATCTCCCTCACACAGTTCACGAGGGCCTTCGTGAAGGGCAGCGCGTCGCGCCACGAGCGCTTCGGCGCCAGGTGGAGCAGCGTCAGCATCAGGTTGGCCAGCAGCCGCAGCTGTGTGACCTTCTGCGGGAGATCGCTGGTGTAGTCCAGCGCCACCGTGTCGCACGCCCGGCCAGTGAGCCCTTCATGCGTGTCGAGCTTCTCAAGCAGCTGCTTGAGCGTGCCAATCGTGTCAAAAAATTCGCGGCGGGACGACAGGTACGTGGTGCCCTGCTTGAAGGCCCGCTGCACCAGCGTACAGCACAGGTGAACCACCTCCTCACCGTTGACCGCCAGGTTGTTCGCAATCAGCGTCTCCAGCGTGAGGTTGAGGAGGGCATCGGGCTCGTCTGGCCCGGGAAGCCCCACTGTTTTCGACTGCACCACCGCGACACTGGAGCTGCTGGGCAGCACCTCCTCCTCCACGGCAGCAGCCCCCGTAGAGATGACGGACAGCTGCGGGCACGCCACCGGCATCGTCGAGGAGAGTCCGTGTAGCGGGAGGCTGCTCTTCTCTGGGGTGGGGGGGTTCGAGACGCTGAAGTTCGCCTCGCTGAATTCCTCTTCTTCGATGGCCGTGAAAGGTCCTCCATTCGCCGGCGCGTGCGCGCGGTGGGAGTTCGGTGGCACGAAGACCTGTGCATTGGCACGCAACTGGTTCTTCCCGATGCTGCTGGGTGCCGCGGAGAGGTTCACCTCGGTGCTGGAGTGCTGGCCCGAGAGATTGGAGCCCAGAGAGCCTGGCGGGCTCTCGCCATCCATCACGCCGCTGCCGCTGTCGTTAAAGTGCTGCTGCCGCTCCTTCGCTTTCAGGTTGAAGTAGCTGTCGAGCGCATCCTTCAGCGTCCGGTTTTCGAAGCTCCCCTGGCCGAAGATGCACGGGCTCTGGCTCGCAGGATCCGCATCGTGAAACACCCGGTCGACGATGGGCTGGTTGGCGGTGTGGCACTTGAGGCGTAGCAGGGGGCGGCCTTCCCCGTTCGAGAGCTCCCGACCATTGAGTTGCATAAGCTTTTCAGCCCCTTCCCGTGTTTCGAACTCGACGAAGCCGTAGATCCAGTTTTGATTGTCGGTCGAGTTCCCGCAGATGCGAACACGGAGGTACGGCCCGCACTCTCTGCACATCAGCGCCAGCTCCCCTTGCTTCATCGACGTCGGGAGGAACCGCAGATGAACTGTGCGGTCCAGCAGGTCCGAGTCCGCTGCTTCGCGTTGAACAAAGCGCTGTCGCTCGGTTTTGCTTAGCGCTTTGAAGTCCTGGTGCAACCGCTTATCGCGGTGGCCAGTGGACGGGTGGCCGGGCGGCGGCATCCCGTGCTCGTCTGAAGAAGACGAAGTCGTCGAAAAAAAGTGACTGCTGTGAACGGCGTCGGCCAAGACGGTGAAGCCGCTGCCTGACTTCCCCACACTCGGTGGTGGCGCGCGGGCGTGTGGTGTGTGGTGTTTGCCTTGCTTCGTCGGGGCGGAGTGCGTGTAGCGGAACGGAAACGACCCTCCAGCCTGTGGGCCACCCATCACTGTGGCGTTAGGACTCGAATATGGTGCCGTGCTGAAGAGAGAGTAAGTGGTTTGCATCGTGTTCTCCGACAGTCAATCACTGCGCTGCGTGTCCTGCAATTCAAAGCAGGGAATTTGAAAGAGATTCAACTAATAAGGAGCTGTGATGTCGAGTCGAATGCTATAACAATGAGGGGGTAGTGGGATCTGTGATCACGGAGGTTTTGTTCTAGTGCTTTCTTCTCCCTGCGTTTTTGTTGATTTATCTTCTCCTTCTTTCAAGATGTTTCTGCTTGTGATTTTCTCGAGAATAATGCTATCAATCTGTTGTTTGTTTTAGTTTTTTTTTTTTTTTTTTTTGGTTGCTTTGTATGTAATTGCAATTACCTATGATATTAAACCTATGCCTAATTCCTTTGATTCTGGGTTTGTTTATTTTTTGTTATCTTTTTGATATTCTTTTCCTCCGATTTTTTTTCTTCGAATTAAAGTCCTATTTCTACAAAGCAAACAGTGACACACGTTTCGGTTGTTTAAATATATAGATGTTTTGGTTTTTTTTTTGTTATTTATCTGAGGTTTGTGTGTTTTTAGATGATGACCAACAGCTTCCACAAGAACGATCAAAAAAATCTGATTGCTTTTAATTCTACAGTAACTACTAATATGATGCAATGCCCTTCGTCCGTGAACAAACTGTGTGAAGGTTCCAAGGCTTTGTGCTAAAAAGAGATACTAAAGTGCTAACAACTATAATAAAAATCGTCTGGCTCACACAGCTCCGACAACGAAAATAATGATAAATGATATTGATAATATAGCTTTGTGATGAAGTACGTGTCGCTACGTTCGTCTCTTCTCTAGCCGCTCTCAGAGGTGTAGCCGCTGAAACTGGTGATGAGAGAGCACGAGTGTGACGCCAAAGGATAATAAGAAAAGAAGACAGAAACGCGCTCGTTCCTTTGCCGTCTATAGAAATTCTGATCTTTGTCTTTCTTTTTTTTAGGGAATAATATTTTTTTTCCTGGTTTTTGTTGTCGCTGTCGTTGTCTGAAGACCGTACTTGCGTCAATAATCTGTGGTTGAAGAATCAAGAAAACCACAGTAAAAAGCTTTGAATTGGCCGTACAACAAGGAAAGGGTTCAGAGAAATATGTAAATATGATGTAAAAATAAATAATTTTTAGAAGAAGAAAGCCCAGAATCGAAACAAGCACGAGTTTAGGGTTAGCTGAGAAACCACCGTAAAATACGTAATCTCTTTTCACGAAATACTCTACGAGGTTGGTTCGTTATTCTTTTTCGTCTTTGAATGTAGCTTTACGGAAAGAAATAAAATTTTAAATCGGAAGGCCTTTTGGAAGGGAAACCAATAGCGGATATGCTGAGTTAGAAGCAAAGAGAGTTAAGGAAAATAGAAAATAATGGAAAAAAAAAAAAGCAATGCAATACAGTTGTTGTTCATTTTTTTTTTCTTTCTGGTTTGCATGTACCGAAAAGAAAGGACATTGATGTGTGAGAGTAGCCACACAGTACTAAGGAAATCTTGGGTATTTCTTCTTGTTGAGTATATCTGTAAATCTTTACTAATACTATCCTCTACGCGGTTAATCTCACCTCACTGACTTCGCATCACACACGCCCTTCTCCATATTACTGTGCACTCCCTCACTAGCACAGGATCCACGAAACTCACAAACCATAGTTTTTATGAGTGTCCGTCTGTTTGAGGAGGATCTCTTCTATTCCATTTCAAGTAGCAAATCGAATCTCCTAGTCCATCCGCACAAGAATCCATAGTGAAGGAGTCCCTGTTATTCAAAAGTTTGGAGCTTACGAAGGATCCGTTCAAACAGACATTGGGAGGGAAAAAAGAGAGGGAATCAATGGACGAGTGTCCATAACCATAAAAATCATTAAAGAAAAAGATAAAGTAGAAGTAATAAAAAATAATTAACAAAACTGACTAGCTCCTCCCCTGCAGACGTACGGTAAATATATATCTATCTATATAAAATTGAAAAAAAGGGAAAAGAGCACTCGCCATCTCGTCCATCTGCAACTTCGTATTATTTTTTTTTTCCACATCGATATAATTATACAAAGAGTAGTAGAGAAACAGTAAGTGTAGAATAATCGCAAATCCTAAACAAATAAAAATCAAGTGTTGATGGATTGCAAACTACGGCCATGCACAGCGATATCTTATCTATCATTCCTTCTGCGGCAAGAGTCCCTTTGTGTGTGCCGGCCACCAGCACTGTTCATCTCTTGTTGAACTTCACCTTCTCCGAACGAATAATGGAATGGCATGACAGACACCTGCGCCAACACCCATTGGCCACAAAGCGCTGCAAGATGAGAGACGAGACGATGCTGCGAAGAAGAAGGAAATAGAAATAATAATAATAAATTGCAGAAATATCGCGGCGTATGGAGTATTGACATAAAGTAAAAACTAAAAAATAAAATTAAAAAATTTGTCATCGTTATCTTTCGCTGGTTCCTTTATCTCTCTACCTCTGATCATTTTTTTTTCTTTTTTTTTTTTTTATATTTACCTTTGTTATATATTCTTTTTCTCGTGTGTCTTTCTATCGACTGTTTCTTTTCTTTGCATTTTTTTTTTCTTTTCAAAAAAGAAAAACTAATTATCCGTATACTTCGCTCCTAAACTCCACTAACTAGAGCATAAATGTGGTTCCTTTTTCCCGCGGAAATACACTCATCACTGCCTCTGAGAGAGAGACGCCTCGCGCGAGACTTACGCATTGTGCGGGCGAATGAGGGTCTCGAAGTTAATGCCTTCCTCCTTCGACGGCCCAGTGGAGCAGCGCTGGCGACTGCGAGACACGCGACCCATCCGAGAGCGGTGGCTGGCGAGCGGGGTCTCCGCTGGCGGCGCGGCGGCGGGTTCGTCCGTCGGCTCGGGCTTCCCTCTCGCGGGGCTGTGGCCGCTACGGTTCGGGTTCGGGCTGCGCCGGGAGGGCAGCGGGGGCCGGCTCGCCCGCTGCGAGGGGGGCAGCTCCCGCCAGTCCTTGTCGCTCAGGTAACGCAGCGGCTTGCCGTGGAAGGCGGGGCGGGCGGCACAGCGCTGCGCCGTCGCCTCCGCCGCCTGTGGGGGTTCCTTCGGCGAAGCCGCCCGGACGGCCTCGCGGAATTCTAGACTGCAGCGGTGGTGGTTGTAGGAGGCGGTCTTCGAGGAGCCCTGATCGGGAATGCGCGCGCCCTTCACCGTTCGCGCCGGCTGGCTGCTGACCTCAATGCGATGAGACATGAACAGGATAACGTGAAGGGTTCTAGAATCTGGTCAAACAAAAGAAGAAGACGAGTGATCTCTACAAGATTGAGTGAAGCGATCGAAAAAAAAAAAAAGAGCAAAGAAAAAAAAAAACACGTTGTTCATCATACTACTCCTTTTCAAGAAGAAATGAAAACACATGGAGGCAGCGTGTGAAACAAATACATGGCACATCTGGCCAACCTTCGCACTAAACCTTTTTGTTGATATATATTTTTTCCTTTAGTACTTCTGTAATCTTTCAGAAAAAAGAAAAGGACCCTGAGCTCAGTAGTCATTCTCTCATATGCGCAGTGTCCAGTTCACGAGCATGAAGCGGGAGGGAACCATAGCGGTACAAGGTGTACGGGACAGAATAACACTTTGGATACAGTGTGGTGAGCTCCTCGTCCTCCTCAATGTCCTGGGCAGCCCGCACCACCGCACACGACTCCAGTGTGTGCTCACTCACTTCTGACACGCGGTGCTCGGAAGAGACAGCGCTGAGGCATTCATAGGAGATGATGGTGTTGGCCACCCCGCTGGAGGCGTGCTGAAACAGGTCTAGCAGTGGCACGATCGCAGGCATCGTGTCCAGATTCTTCACCTCGTTGCTGTGGAGCCGCTCGCGGTCCACCACTCCCAGTACTCGGTCCATGAAAAACCACTTGGCCCGCATTACCGCCCGAGCGAACACGTCCTTGTCCTCCGTTGTGTCGAGCGCCTCCGCCGCCCGCACACAGGCAGCATAGTCATCCACGTTGGACCGCAGTTGAGGAGTCATTCGCTGGCGAGATAACACCACTCGGAAGGCCCACTCGAGGGTTTCCAGAGTGGGCGTCGGGAACTGCTGTTGGTTGTGTTCCCACCATAGAGCGTGCACGCCGCGGAGTAAGTGTTGAAATCGCCTGCACAGGTCCTCGTACTCGAGAAAGGCGCTCGGCTCCAGTACCCCTCGATGGAGTTCCTTGATGTGATCGTCGTCAAAGAGCTGCAGCGGCTCGTTGCTTCGGTCCCCTTCACGGAGCAGGCGGAGGTACGGCGCCCACGGCCCGTCCGCCCGCCCCGCCTCGACCGCCAGCTGCATGGCGAGGTAGACCTGCTCCACGAAGCGGATGTGGGGAGTGGGATCGAGTGCGGCTCGTCGCATGCTCATGATGTACGACAGGGCCTTTTCAAAAGGTAGCACCCCTTCTGAGGAGAGCGATTCGGTATGCAGCGCGAGGCCTGGAGAGGAACTGGAAGAGGGAAGGGCCTCCGTGCTGCTGCTGCCCCCAATGCGAAGACCTGCCGCAGTGCCGGAGAGCGGCATCCGCCGGAGCGGCACCACCACCAGCGTCTCCCCTTGCCGAAACGACTTCCTGGCGAAAACCCCTCGACAGTTGGCGCGGCGCGGATGCACACAAATATTCTCCTTGGCGAGGTCCACCACTGCACCGCCTGGGGCAGCGGCAGCGGCCAACCAGTGATGCAGCCACTGCTCGAGCTCCTGCCGAGGTGTTTCGTCCAGATAGCCCAGGGCATCCTGTGATATCCAGTTGTCCGCCACAAGCCGCTCCTTGGCCAGCGCGGGGTGAGTCCGGCTCGAGGCCCACATCGGGAGCTTCGGCTTGGCGACGTCGTTCGGCACCTCCTGCAGGAAATAATTTCGTGGCGCCGGCCCTTGAAAGCGAGAGTGAAAGGAAAAGTTCCTCGTTGGCTGCGGCGGTCGCAACGGAGCGAGGGCCGGTGTGGGACGAACCGAGGAGAGCGCATCCCCTGCCGTGTCGCCCACCTGCACGTTGTCGGCCTCCTTCCACGGTGCTGGTGCCCAAGCCAAACGGTCCGTCCGCGGCGTCTCTCGCTGGATCTGCGGCTCCGGGTGGATCCCAGACTCCACCTTCTCCCCGCTCTGACGAGAATTGAACCGACGAGCAGCCGCGGCCAGTGAAGGTGGCCTACACCCGGAAACGTTAAGGCGACGGCGCAGAAGAAAAGGCACCGTCATACTGCCCAAAGCCCAACAACAATTTATGTTGTACTTTTAGGTCTGAATAAAAACCAAAGAAACAAAAAAAAAAAAAGAAGAAAGAGAAGGAAATCGGTCTCTTGCATTGTCTGTTAAGACTAAGAAGAGTGCGGGGGCAGAGTAAGGAATTATTCAAATACTGAGGTAAAGAATCCAGTAGGACACAATTAGAGGTAAAATAAAGCTGAGAGCTACTTCTGTGGCATTCCGCCTCATTTAGAGGATTAAGCATAACTGGGTAACCCATAGGGAAAGTGAGAGTTACAAAAAATAGCAATAGCGATAACATCAACCCCGTAGAAGAAAATATGAGCTTTAATAAATATTTTTTTTACAATAGAAACAGCCATAACCAATAAGTAACAAAAAATAATAATCGATTCAAACAAAAAGGAAACATGAAAGATTTTTTTTTGTTTTTAAGAGACCATCCAGTGTAGTGAGTATGGAGGAGAGCGCTTCGTTCAACAAGCGAAACATCGGACGACCATTTCGTTGGAACCTGAGCAGCTCTCAGGAAAGTCGAAAAAGAGTTCTAGATCGATCAATAGGTAATGTGCGACTTTTTAACCACCCTTACAGGCAGACCACAAGGAAATTTTTTTCCTTCTAAGTTTGTTGGCAGAGATGTGGTTGTCTCTCAAAATCTTTCATTATTCTTTAGTTCCTTTTTATATATAGAGAAAATAAGAATAATAAATTGCTTCGACATCTTACTAGGTATTTTTTAAAAAAACTGTTTACAGTCTTTAGTAGCAGTCAGTAAAAAATGTAGTGTGTTAGCATTCGTTAAAAAAAGTAATGATCATAAATGAATTCATAAATGGAGATAAACTCATGACCTCATCTTCGAGCTCTCCCACAGTAAAACGATACCTATGCCACTTATGGCTACCTATTCGTTTAAAAGAGGTACTCTGCAGCGAGAACGTCCTCGTTTCCCTCTGCGTCGCGGACCTTGAGGTGACCCCACTCGTTCAGGGCCACAGCGGTAAGGGGGGTTTTGTCGCGCCCGTTAGGAGTGCGTCGGTGCATTGTCAACGACTTGTCCATGGAAGATTCGAAGGCGGTGACAATGGCCCTGCGGTCCACCGCCTTGTCCTCGAGCACGGCGAAGAGCTGCTCCCAAATGGCTGTCGCGAGCTGCTCAGGGCTCAGGGACTCGACACCAGCTGCCTTGGCCACATCGTCGAGGCACGCTGGCGGGCGGCCATCGTCGCCAATCGGGGGGGCGATGTGGACGTTGACCCCGATGCCGATGAGGATGTGGTCGCCAGACGCTTCCGCAATGCTGCCACCGAGTTTCTTGTGGTCGTAGAGCAGATCGTTGGGCCACTTGGTGCACACGTCCTTCCCGGCCGTGGGGATGAGCTGCTGCACGGCGCGCTGGCACGCGAGACCAACGACGAGAGGAAGAACAGGAATGAGCTCCTTCCGGAGAAACGTCTCATCCTTGTGAGGAATAGCGATGGTGAAGTAGAGGTTGCCCTTGGGGGAGACCCAGGTGCGGCCGTCCGAGCCGCGGCCCTTGAGCTGTACCTCACCCGTCACGGCGAAGGGCGCCGCACCGTGTTGAGGAATGAGGTCCTGAGCCGCCTCCATAGTGGTGGAAACCTCCCCTTCAGCGAAGATGTGGGGAGCGACCATTCGAGCGAAACAGAGAGAGACAGAGCGGAAAATGTTGTCAGCGTAAAACTTCAAAAAAGTCAAAGAAATTAAAAGTACACACATATAAAACAACGAGACAGGAAAAGAAAAGAATAATTATTAAAAAAAGATAGCATAAGCACCACCCAAACCGTATGGTGGCGCCGACCCGACTACAAAGGATGAGTGCCCTGCTCTCTCTTCCTCCTCCATATTAAGCATTTAATATGCATATATATACGCTTGTCAAAAAAAAAAGTGGCGAAAGCTCCTTACAAAAGTATAAAGTATCACTTGTTATAGCCATTTCTCGTCTTCTTGCGCTTCTGGTTGGAGCCCAGCAGCCCAGGGTCCGCATGGCCTTCCAGGCCCTGCGCAAACATCGGTGCACCACCGCCAAGTCCTCCAAACGCAGGAGCGCCAAATCCGACGGAGGGAACAGAGCCACCAGCACCAAACGCTGGAGGAGCAGTGGATGTAGCCCCGAACGCAGACGGCGCCACTCCACTCGGCGCAGCGGACTTAAAACCGCCGAACGGAGTGCCGCTAGCAGCTGCCGCAGTCGCAGGAGCGGATCCGAACCCTGAAGCAGCGCTGACGCCCAATGGTTTGCCGAATGCCCCGAGGCCTCCAGGACCCAGCCCCGTCGCACCAAATGTGGCAGGAGCTCCAGCAGCGGCGGAAGGTT